>CM050169.1:44688249-44803249 GCA_027410445.1 Discoglossus pictus | reverse complement strand
CTCTCCAATCAGGCTTACCGTACTTGCAGTATGATAGGGGAAGCCACCCAGAGGGAATGCTCTCAAATCAGACATACAAATCAGGCATACCGTACTTCCAGTATGATAGAAGCCGCCCAGGGAGAATTCTCTACAATCAGACATACCATACTTGCAGTATGATAGCGGAAGCTGCCCAGGGAGAATGCTCTCCAATCAGATATACCGTACTTGCAGTATGATAGGGGAAGCCGCCCAGGGAAAATACTCTTAGTCAGACTTACCATACTTGCAGTATGATGAGGAAGCCACCCAGGGAGAATGCTCTCCAATCAAACACACTGTACTTGCAGTATGATAAGGGAAGCCACCCATGGAGAATACTCTCCAATCACACATACCGTACTTGTAGTATGATAGGGTAAGCCACCCAGGGTGAATGCTCTCCGATCAGACATACCATACTTGCAGTATGATAAGGGAAGCCACCCAGGGGGAATGCTCTCCAATCAGGCATACAGTACCTGCAGAATGATAGTGGAAACCAACCAGGGGGAATGCTCTCCAATCAGGCATACCATACATGCAGTATTACAGTGGAAGACACCCAGGGGAAATGGTCTCCAATCAGGCATACCGTACTTGCAGTATTATAGTGGAAGCCACACAGGGGGAATGCTCTCCAATCAGGCATACCGTACTTGCAGTATTACAGTGGAAGCCACCCAGGGGGAAATTCTCTCCAATCAGGCATACCATACTTGCAGTATTATAGTGGAAGCCACCCAGGGGGAATACTCTCCAATCAGGCATACCATACTTGCAGTATGATAGGGGAAGCCACCCAGGTGGAATGCTCTCCAATCCGGCATACCGTACTTGCAGTATTACAGTGGAAGCCGCCCAGGGAGAATACTCTCCAATCAGACATACCGTACTTGCAGTATGATAGTGCAAGCCACCCAGGGACAATGCTCTCCAATCAGGCATGCCATACTTGCAGTATGATAGTGCAAGACTCAGGGAGAATGCTCTCCAATCAGGCATACTGTACTTGCAGTATGATAGTGGAAACCACCCAGGGAGAATGCTCTGCAATCAGACATACCGTACTTGCAGTATGATAGGGGAAGCCGCCCAGGGAGAATGCTCTCCAATCAGGCATGCCGTACTTGCAGTATTACAGTGGAAACCGCCCAGGGAGAATGCTCTCCAATCAGACATACCGTATTTGCAGTATGATAGGGGAAACAGCCCACCGCAGTATGATAGTGGAAGCTGCCCAGGAAGAAAGTTCTCCAATCACGCATACCGTACTTGCAGTATGATACAGAGAGGTGTATTTGTGTGCATTGCTAGTAGCTCATGTTACACTACTGCCTGCTACCAATGGGGGTTTTACAGAGTGGTCTCAGTTTGGTACTTCCCCTGGGTAGCACCCACTAATACATCAGAGGGTGAAGAGATCTGGTGCATGATTTATTAATAATTCATTCATTAAATGCACAGTTATTATTTTTCTTATCAGGCTCAACCTAATTAATCTTGAGGACCCCATAATAGAACACTAAAATGGCCCTTTAACCTCTGATATGCCAGGAAGTTCCACAATTCATTAACCAGCAAAGAATACTTTTGGGAACAAGGGGTTACATCATCTCATATCTATATATGTCAAACATGTAACAAGAAATCTGTCATCTCCTTGGGAGACATAAACTATTAGTGCAGATTCATTTCAGGAAAAAAATTCTAGAATAGCTCCAGTTTATTAAAAAAAAAAAAATTATATGTAGCAAAATATTTTTAAAACAACGTTGTCAGCATCAATATATTCACTTAATTATTTTCTTAAAGGGCCATAGTGGTATTTTTTCTTTTTGGAAGAACTACTCCTAAAAACGTGCGAAGTGGTCTTAGAACTTAAAATAATACGGCTTATAATATATTCAGTTATGCTACTGTGGAATCTGCTTTTCTGCTTCCTGAACTGGGAGGAGACTTTGAAACACAGGAAGTTTATTTGTGCACAATGGCAATGTGGCATCTACAACTGCCAGTGATTTCATTCCACAGTTTACTAGAACACTGACTATGTCCACTAATAAAGGAACATCGACTCCTGCAGTACTGAATAGTTGGGAAGGAAGGATAAGAATATAAAGGATACATTTTTGTCTGCTAAAACATAAAAAAAAATATAGGAAAATAAATTGACCATAGATGTTCCTCTAAATTACCCGACGAGGCCCTCCCTCTCTTATCTTTATCTAAGGTCAATTATAGTGGGATGATAAGGAGGAAGGCAATGGCCAGTTGAAGGACCCTTACAGTTCAATATAAGACATGTTTATGAAGTATGTATCAAACTAACAATATTAGCAGCTGTGTAAGTCATGGGGTCCCTTCTGTATCGCTACCTTGTTGTGGTGAAGGGTCTTGTGTACCTCAATGAAGCTGTGAGATAAACCATGTAGGGCAGGATTAGGCAAGTTTGGTCCTGGAGAGCCCCACACAGGCCTGAATTTGAGGATTTACTTTCTGTGCACAACAGAGTCAATCAGGATGACGGAAGAATTGATTGACACACCTGCGTGCACCAGGGATATGCTCAAATCCAGGCCTGTATGGGGCTCTTCAGGACCGAACTTGCCCATCGCTGATGTACGGTAACCTAAGATCGGCATGTCATAGCATAGGGGTCAGACACATTACATTTCACTGGAGAAGAAAGTGTCAACCCACGGCAGTATTCTTGCCATGAAAACCTTAGGGAATTGCATAATTAGACACAAGGGGCCTCATTCTATTATCGGCCGTAAATCGGCGGTAAGGCTGCGATTCCTTGCGGGGGTTCTGTTAACTCGCGATTCTATTATACGGCCCCACAAGGATCTCCCCTTACGGCCGGCCGCATATCTTGAAACCGGCCGTAAGCTCTGAAATATAAAAACGCAAAAATAAATTCAAGCCTGCACTGTACAGCTCTGTAAATGCTAGGGATCATATTGGGGGACATGAGGATTAAAAGGAACCCACTCTCAAGCTGGCACATCAGCCCAAACCCGAGTTCAAATTAACTGTTTATTTTCCGGCTGCGGCGTGGGCGGGTCTGAGGTGCTCCAAGCACTCTGGACTTTTTACTTGTATATTTTACGTATATTAAAAAAATATTATGTTACGGATTTGAGTATAGGGTAATTATGTGCTATTTTTTCTAACACCTAAAATCCCTTTATAGTCTTCTCAAAGTGCAGGATGGCTTTATTTGAGCTATTTTATGTGCTTAATTGGTGCTAGCGGGACCTCTTTCCTGCAAGTAAGCTGCGGCTCGTTTTTAGCCTTGCAGAGAGGGTTCCCGGAGCAATAGAATTGCAACCAGGCTTTTCTTACGGCCGATTTCCTTGCGACCGTTTTAGATCAAAGGCTTTCCTCCGGGGCGATCTGCCGCAAGAGATGGCAAGGCGCCGGCCGCAAGCCTGCCGGAGTCCCCGGCCGGAGGGGAATAGAATAGCCGGAAAGCTTGCGGCCGGTCCTTGCGGCCCCGCAGCGGCTGCGGCCGATAATAGAATGAGGGCCAAGATGTGCCTGGCGTCATGTGGTCCATAGGGTCATGTGGTCCATAGGGTTATGTGGTCCATAGGGTCAAGGGGTTAAAAATTTGTTGGATAAATCTACATTTTTAAGACTGGTTATGAGTAGAGGAATCCATTTTGTGCTGGTTACATCACATCCTGCGAGCTGGATTATCGTGTGTTTGTTGGGGAGTGTGGGGGAGGAGGGAACAGGCAGGGCCAGGAGCATTTGTTTGATAACTGGATAAGATCGAAATTGTGTTTGTGTACATTGCTAGCAGCTCATACTGCCTGCTACTGGCCCAGAAGAAGGACGAGAGAGAGAGAGAGAGAAATACTTTTTTTCTGATATAGTGGTCCTTTGACGCTTTCACATCAGAGCGATACTTTGGGATTTTCACTGTAATACAGAGGCTTAAATCCTATGTTCAAAAATAACATTTCACTTCAGTGGTCAGAAGGATTTGTTAGATAATTGGATCTGAATGAAATTGACACCACACCCCTTTATCTCCACAGGCCCAAAAGTTGTCTGCTTGCAATATTAAATGCAACATAGCTATCTAGATATGTAAATGCCCCCTCACACTCAACGTCTACCAAAGTATCATGGATGCCTCCAAGGTCCTGCCGAGGCATCATAATGTATGTCTCTTTTTGTAATTAAAATATTAGCTTAATGATGCTCTTAGCCAGACCCAAAGTTAATATATATATATATATATATATATATATATATATATATATATATATATATATTGAAAAATAGCATATGAAATAAATGTCATTTCTTAAAAAAAGTATTTTAAATATAGGGGTACATGGAACCTTTAACCCTTTAAGTGAAATTTGCAGTGAAAATTTTAATTTCAACAATTTTTTGTTTGCTGAAAAACATCCAAATCAGTGAATGATCCATAAAAAATCATAAATAAAAAGATTTTAAAATATGAAGGAATTAAGCTAGTTTTTAATTCGCAAAATAAAAGAAAAACTAAAAAAATGTATACAAAATAAAATATAAAGTAAAATAAGAAAAAATTATAATTTTGAAGTCTGCTGGATGCTGGTGGCATCCATGATACATTGGATTTTATGTACGTGAGAGGGGTCTATACATTTCTCGGATGCAATGCTTGCATTTCCATATGCAAGCACCAACTATTGGGCATGTGACGGGAATGGGGTGTGGTGTCAATTTCAGACAGATCAAATTATCTAACAAAGCCTCCTGATCTCGCTCTGTTCCCTCAACACCTCTCCCTCGACTGATAGATTACAAAATCACTATCTCTTTATCCAGTAAGAGATGTAACAACCACAACATGGATTCCTCTCCATCAAAAATTTGGATTTTTGTAAAAAAAATAAAAATAAAATTCTGCCCATGGCTTACACAGCTGCTAACAATGGTCCGTACTTTACAATCAAGTGTCTCTGTTTTGTGAGTGACAATGGTCCGTTAAGCAGTGTACCCGCAGGGTGTGCCCATGTCTGTGCCAGCTCTCCATGAGTCAATACCCATCCTCTAAATCATATTCTGTTTGACAACAAACACTATAATCTCTCCTCTTTTTCCCAGCAAGCTGGTTATTGACTTTATACAACACAGGATAAGTGAGAATGTATTGGATTTCCAGCGCTAAGCGCGGCGCTCGCAATTACTGCCCGCTGTGACAGAGGAGAGACCGCTGGCAGTAATGGATGTGCGACAAACGGCTGCGCAGCTCTGGCTGGGTGGCAGGAAAAGCTCAATGGATAAGTACAGTTCTAGTGGTTATGAATAATGCATTATACTCTATATCACCCGCCCTATACTTAAAGGGCCCTGTAGTTCAAGAAAAAGTGCACCATTTGTGAACTATATAATAAACTAACATTAGCAGTGGCGGTGCAACAAACCAAGGCTTACACCGCTGCTGATATTGTTGGTTTGAAAACTACTTTACAAACAAGTGTTTTTTTTTCTTGAACTGCAGTGGCCCTTTAAATGTATTACCTCTATGCAGGTGTATACTATGCTGCCCCATACATTGATATATTCTAACATAGGCACCTATCTATGAGTATGCGTTTATTGTTAATTTGAACATGGAAGTTGAGATCAGCTCACTGTCGCTCGTTAAATTGCTTCATGGACTTTTATACCACTGACAACTGACTTTGCTTATATGCCCTTCAAGCAGGAAGATGCACTGGAGGTTGAGACATAAAAGGTGATTTGTATAAGGCATCAATGGAGATGTCAAGGTTAAATATAATTGCATAAAATAGGTAGTACATTACAGCTTTTAATGTTTTAACCCCAAAACATTTCACTCCTTAATATTTCTAGTTCTTTCCAATATACATAACAGAGTTGAAGTGGTTTGTTATCTAATCTTATCATACCAAACACTGTGCATAAGCAGATATCTAGAAATGGTATAATTATATTAGATTACAAACCACTTCAACAAACAAATGTATGTGGAAGGAGGAAGCAACACAGGAACATATAATGTAATGATATTTATAAGGCCATTTTTAAGTTATTCTCTCTCAAAAACAAAGAACTATTCTCAGAACATATATACCCCTATAATAAAGCTATATATGATGTCATTTTGGCCATTTTTAGAATACTTTCTATGAAATGTTCTCAGAACTCATCAGTTATTGTGATGATCACAATCCCACACATTTTCTTAATTTTCTACAATTTTAAGCACTGAGGTTGTACAAAATTCATAATATAAATTAGCTATATATATATAAAAAAACTATTATATTCAATATGAAAATATTCCCAGTTTAAGCCCATAGAAAACCTGGAAATTTTTATGTATAATAGACTAACATAATAAACTTTGGAATAGCCAGTTCTGATCTTTGGACATTGAAAAACTGATTAGATGAATGGTATATCTTGATGGAGCCAGTATGTGCTTGAACACAAAATGAGTATACTCACTCCCAAAAGGGTGTAGCTTCTTATAGAGGATGTGCGTGCCAAATTTAACTCGAAATCGAGGATGTACTATCTATTAAACCTTCAAACTCAAGGTTGTATCAACTCTTATTTAGCTCCGTCGTACTATGACTCCATGAGGGTAAAAGGTATTGTGTTGTATCTCAAGTGCATCGATATACTGTTGACCACAAAAGGTTGTATGTCTTCTTGTTTAGTTCAGGTGCACCAAGGTCCCGTAGAACATAAAAAAGGGCCATATTAGGAGCATATCTCTTTGAACCCCAAGTTGTACGAGCTCACCTACCCCCTACATACTCAAGAGGTTGATTTATCTCTTGGGTGATCCAAGTTGACCAAGACTCCTTTGAATTCAAATGTCCCGCCATACCCATATTCTGTAGACTCAAGAGCTTGATTCATGTCTTGTGTAGCTCAGGTGAATCGTCAAGAGGTGCGATCCCCTCCCCCCCCCAAAGAAAAGTGTGGATAGTGTAGGTTTCCAAGAGCTACACCAATAAATCCATAAATGGCACCACTAATACATTTATGCATATGGCCAATAAATGCAAATATAGTATCCAAAATGGATATAAGCAAAGTGGTTGTTGATTTTGGTCATTTTTTCGCATTTGTCGAATGTTCTAGTTGATGATCCTCAGGATGCTGTCAAAGTCTTAAATGGGGTCCAGCATGGACAATCACCCGGCTCTCATAGATCCTCTTCATTGTTTTCTCGATCTGCTTCAGGAACACCTGAGGTATTCTACCACATAAAGTGTGTACACTCTCCAAGAACTTAGATTGGAGAGGGTAATACATGGCCTGAAAGAGATTGCCATCAAACGGGTACTGTGTGGGGGAAGAAAGGAGAACATGTATTAATTATACAGGAAATCCCAGTGATTCAGTTACAGGACAATGACATAAAAAGGAACAAAGCACAAACAATGACATAACAGAGTAAGTCTGATAGGTGGATCAGACTGAGACTGCCGGTTGGTAAAAGTGAATTTCCAAATATGGTATATATATATATATATATATATATATATATATATATATATATATACAGTCAGGTCCATAAATATTGGGACATCCACATAATTCTAATCTTTTTGGCTCTATACACCACCACAATGGATTTGAAATGAAATGAACAAGATGTGATTTAACGGCAGACTTTCAGCTTTAATTTGAGGGTATTTACATCCAAATCAGGTGAACGGTGTAGGAATTACAACAGTTTGTATATGTGCCTCCCACTTTTTAAGGGACCAAAAGTAATGGGACAGATTAACAGTCATAAAACAAACTTTGACTTTTTAATACTTGGTTGCAAATCCTTTGCAGTCAATTACAGCCTGAAGTCTGGAACGCATAGACATCACCAGACGCTGGGTTTCATCCCTGGTGATGCTCTGCCAGACCTCTATTGCAACTGTCTTCAGTTCCTGCTTGTTCTTGGGCATTTTCCCTTCAGTTTTGTCTTCAGCAAGTGAAATGCATGCTCAATCGGATTCAGGTCAGGTGATTGACTTGGCCATTGCATAACATTCCACTTCTTTCCCTTAAAAAACTCTTTGGTTGCTTTTGCAGTATGCTTCGGGTCATTGTCCATCTGCACTGTGAAGCGCCGTCCAATGAGTTCTGAAGCATTTGGCTGAATACGAGCAGATAATATTGCCCAAAACACTTCAGAATTCATCCTGCTGCTTTTGTCAGCAGTCACATCATCAATAAATACAAGAGAACCAGTTCCATTGGCAGCCATACATGCCCACGCCATGACACTACCACCACCATGCTTCACTGATGAGGTGGTATGCTTTGGATCATGAGCAGTTCCTTTCCGTCTCCATACTCTTCTCTTCCCATCACTCTGGTACAAGTTGATCTTAGTCTCATCTGTCCATAGGATGTTGTTCCAGAACTGTGAAGGCTTTTTTAGGTGTTGTTTGGAAAACTCTAATCTGGCCTTCCAGTTTTTGAGGCTCACCAATGGTTTACATCTTGTGGTGAACCCTCTGTATTTACTCTGGTGAAGTCTTCTCTTGATTGCTGACTTCGTCACACATACACCTACCTCCTGGAGCGTGTTCTTGATCTGGCCAACTGTTGTGAAGGGTGCTTTCTTCACCAGTTGTTTTCCGTGGTCTTCCGGGTCTTTTGGTGTTGCTGAGCTCACCGGTGCGTTCTTTCTTTTTAAGTATGTTCCAAACAGTTGATTTGGCCACACCTAATGTTTTTGCTATCTCTCTGATGGGTTTGTTTTGTTTTTTCAGCCTAATGATGGCTTGCTTCACTGATAGTGACAGCTCTTTGGATCTCATATTGAGAGTTAGCAACAAATGCAAATAGCACACTTGAAATTAACTCTGGAGCTTGTATCTGCTCTTTGTAAATAGGATAATGAGGGAATAACACACACCTGGCCATGGAACAGCTGAGCAGCCAATTGTCCCATTACTTTTGGTCCCTTAAAAAGTGGGAGGCACATATACAAACTGTTGTAATTCCTACACCGTTCACCTGATTTGGATGTAAATACCCTCAAATTAAAGCTGAAAGTCTGCAGTTAAAGCACATCTTGTTAGTTTCATTTCAAATCCATTGTGGTGGCGTATAGAGCCAAAAAGATTAGAATTATGTCGATGTCCTAATATTTATGGACCTGACTGTATATATATATAGGTAATCATAAGCTCTTTATCACTTAAACATTATTAAAATGCATTTCCTGTACTAAACTAACATTGAAGTTTGCAATTAATCTCTCATTAACAAAAATATTAGATTCTCTTTTTGTGGGTGGATTAGACAGGTGACAGCTCAAAAAGACAAGATTCAATGTTGATTTCCTGTAAAAAAATGCTATTTTTCAAATAGCATTCAATTAATATAGTACTTACCCATAGTTTTAGGTCATACCATATTTGGTGGTGGAGCTGGTTTGGTAGAGGTGCTGTGTCAAAGGATGGGAGTTCTGCTTTTCCCACCCTTGGACTTCTAAGGAGGACAGAAGCCTCAAGGACAGCTTACAGGACCAAACCTCTCCCAACCTTAGACACCTAAGAAGGAGAGAAGGCTCAAGGACAGCTTACAGGACCAAACGTCTACAAACCTTGGACACCTAAGGAGGAGAGAAGCCTCAAGGACAGCTTCAAGGACCAAACCTCTCCCAACCTTAGACACCTAAGGAGGAGAGAAGCCTCAAGGACAGCTTCCAGGACCAAACCTCTCCCAACTTTGGACACCTAAGGAGGAGAGAAGCCTCAAGGACAGCTTCAAGGACCAAACCTCTCCCAACCTTAGACACCTAAAGAGGAGAGAAGCCTCAAGGACAGCTTCCAGGACCAAACCTCTCCCAACCTTAGACACCTAAAGAGGAGAGAAGCCTCAAGGACAGCTTCCAGGACCAAACCTCTCCCAAACTTGGACACCTAAGGAGGAGAGAAGCCTCAAGGACAGCTTTGAAGACCCAAACTTTCCCACCGCTTGGACACTTAAGGAGGAGAAAAGCCTTAAGGACAGCTTCCAGAACAAAACATCTCACACCCCTTGGACACCTAAGCAAGTGAGAAGGAGCTTTCCTAGTCTATACAAAACTTCAAGTTCAAATGTACGTTTTAAAAGCTAAAAAAACAATTTTTCTTCAAATACTGATGATTACTAAAAAAACAAACACTATCCTATGATGACAACAATTAATCAAGAGATCATGAGCCCAAAGCCCTACAAGGACAAGGACACTCACATCTCGTATTACTTCATAGAAAGCCTTGAACGCTGGCTGCTTATCATCATGGTAGACCCCTCTATTTCCATGGAGAATGGACACGCCATCCTCTTCTGCGCCTTTACAGTTACTTCCATACATACAATGATCCGGTCTGTAGTTCCACTGACACGGGAACACATAGAGACTCTCTGAAACAGAGGAAAAAACACTGAAAATACACACAATATATCGTTTAAATACCTCTGTTATGGCCAGGAGCACTATATGAAAGGTATTTTTCTGTCCATGTATGCACTATGCGAAAGAATAAGAAATAAGCATGTTATTAAAAAAGTTTTAAAAGTTTAAATTACTCATTTTTAAAACATTTTATTTGTATTCCTTATGTTTCCATTTGCAGCTCTGATCAAGCACTACATTCCTCCTTTGCTGTTGAGTCACTCTAGGGGGCTTATATGTAAATTATGGGGGCTATTAATGCTCCAGGCTGTGAGTGAGCCCTGACGCAGCTTTTTACACCCTTATAATTCACATAGGAGCCTCCTAAAGTGACTAGGCAGCAAATGGGGACTGTAGTGCTTGATCAGAGCTACAAATGCATTTACATGGAATAAAAATAAAAGCTTTTAAAAATGAGTAAGTTTATTTTTTTTAATATGCTCATTTCTGGTGCTTTAGCATATTACCTATAGGCAGGGATGGATCTACCTTTTTGGAGCCCCTAGGCAGTGAAGTGGAGGAGCCCCTGCAAGTGAGTATGCAAGGTATGCACAGACCATTTTTTCCTTTTCTGTGCATGTAAGTTCCATTTCCTGTTGTAACTGTCTTGTTCTAGGTTGTTACCCCTCAGTAGCCATTCTATGAACTGAAGCATTCAACTTTTTTAAGAAAAGAACCATTTTTTAAAAAATCGGATCCCGTGTTTATATCTTCTACACTTATTTGTAGTTTGGAGCCTAAGGGAGTGTGTTCTGATAATTTATATTATCTATTTTTGAGTAGAGATAAGGGGAGAGATGTGTTGACTCGGTGGTTCATTCAGATAAGCTTTTAGGATTTAACATCTTTCCCCTCCTCAAGCACAGAAGCAGAAAGATGTCTCAAGACTGAAAGTCCTGCCTACCCTGCTCTGTAACCACCCCCTTATGCCTTAACAAGAAAGCATGAATGTCAAGGGCACTTCTATACACTAGCAGAGTCTGTCGACATTTTTTTTTTATTACTTTATGCCAATTATGCAATTAAATGTTGTTAGTTTTGTTATATAATTCACCGACATGTGAACCTGTTGCATACGTCTCAAACGTGAAGTTTTTCCTAGTCTACAGTACAATGACCCTATCGATCACAGCACACCAGGAACAGACGTTATGTCTCATGTGGTCATACTTATCCATAGGGTTATCTTGGCAGACACTTGAGTGGGTTGCCGGTTTCTTCTACAGTGGACAGCAATTTGTCTGACCTCTCAGCTATGACCTGCCCATCGTCGGTGACAACTTCAATGAGGTACACAAGCCCCTTCACCACAACAAGGTAGTGACCCAGAAGGGGACTATCTTATCTACAAACCACTATATTTGTTTTCATACCTGGATTGAACGAAAAAATGATATTGAGTAAATCCTGGTCCCCCCAAGTGATGTAATTCTTGTATTTCTGATATAAGGGGTGCAGCATTTCCTCCCAGGTCAGGCCAGCTGGAATCATGTTGTTCTACAGAGAGAAAAAAGGCAATAAATAAAAACAAAAAGTACATTTATCTTAAACTTAAAATGAAATGAAAGTCACAAAACAGCTGTGCACCATCAGATAGACACAGTGGCGAGCATGGGGGGCCCCGGTGCACATTTAACTGGACAATCTACACTTTTAAAAAGTAGTGCTAAAAATGGAGCAACAAAGCGGAGTTAAAAAGTGGAGTTATATATTTTATCTCCACTTTTGCTTTGCAGCTCCATTTTTAACACCACGTTTCATTGGTTTTAGCTCTGTTATTAAGCATTTTGTATATTCAGGAGCTGCATGAGTTATAGAGGACAGATCCAAACAGGGACAAATTGTATGATTTGAGGAAGAAAAAGCATAGTCCTACTTAATAGCATAAAGTACATAAAAACAGGTCTATTATATCATATATCTAGTAAAATGCAGAAACCTTCAATGTTAATATTTGTTCAAACACAACACTGATAATGTTTAAAGCTGCTCTTTAAAATGCATGATAAAAAAAAAAAGAACTGTATATGCATTTAATATAGGAAATCACACACTTGTTCACCCAGCTGACTACACGCTAAAGTTAAAATGTAAGTTTTAAAGAGGATTGTCGGATCTATTGTCATCATGTTCACTCTCAGTACATTTTCTGTGTCCCGTTTCATCCCTATGTAGCAGATCAAGGACACGCTTAGAGCAGACGGTGACTCTTCTGACACCATTGTATTAATGTCCCAGTGTAAGTGGCTGACCCCCCCTCCCTGCTCTGCCCTGATTTATGTTTCATCCGCTCTGTACTTTTATGCTTTGTCAGCCTCAGTAACCCCTGAGATATATCCGGCTCCATTGATATTCTCCTTCAGTATTAACCTTATGCTCCGCAGAACTATATTATCTACCATAGAAGTTTGTACGATTCTGCTAATATAAAGCGGCAGTAGTGCAGTAGGCAATGTGGGTGTGGATTGTGCCATCTGACCCCATTTTATCTAGACCTCCACTGCATTATTAAAAGGTCCAAGGATTTGCAGAGTGATAGATTTAAACATCTTTAAGACCAATTTGTTTAGATAAGAGGATCAAACAAGGAATATTGCCAAGGGACACTACTTTAACACAGCAAGTCTCTAGCCAATCGAGATTATTGTTTTGGTATAGCTTTGTGCCTGAAAATTTTTGCAGCCGCCATCGATGGGTGTATAGATAATTTTATATTTAAAATGCACAAGTTCAATTTATTTAACACTTCTACTCGAAACGATTAATAATTACCAATCTTAAGATCCCAGGTTAAGACCTGGGTTTGTGGGAGGGGCCTACTCTCGCTCCGCCTCTTCCCATGGGAGGACTTCATGTCCTCTTCTCCTTTGCTCATTTCTGAGCCTGTGCCTGCGGGGTGTTTCTCTTCGCTCTCTTGTTTCTCAGCTTTCCAAGCCTCATGTCTGTAAGCTCATTGCTGCCTTTGGTCCTTTCCCTCTTCACCTTCGCAAAATCTGATAGCTGCAATCCCGCCGCCAACCGGCAGATGGTGCTGCCGATTTTGGGATACTTCTACACATAGCATATAAGGCGCCCCGACAGAAAAGGCCTTGAGTTATGAGAGGAGTGCCCGAGGCCCGAGGCCTCGCTGTTGATTCAGCACCGTCGAGTTGCGCCACATCGGAGGGGGGAATAGTACTATGTCTTACATCAGACATGACGGCGCCTGAAAATTAAAGGTGCCCTCTGCCGGATGGCTCCTGTAACTGCAGCTGTCAGTGCTGCTGAAGATCCCTGCCTTTTGCCCCTCTTTTTATTTCCATCTCTGGAGCGCAATGGTTCCACTTCTAGCCGTTCCCCTTGCATTACCATTATCCAAGGTAAGCTTTCTACTCTTTTTAAGCTATCCTTGGTGGATTTTGGCCTATAACTACTAAGCTGCTTCCTTATCCACGTCCAGCTTCCGCGTTCATAACCTTGGTTTTTGGCCCAAATCTACGAAGTTTCTCAACTTTCTTAAACCTTCTTGGGTAGGTTTGTGTCAGAATCTGCTTGCGTATCCAAGGTTACGCTCTTTTAGGCTTTCATAAGCCTGTTTTGAGAATTTTGGCCCATTTCTACTAAGCTTCTTGACTTTCCTAAATCTTGTTTGGGCGGATTTGGGCCCATATCTGCTAAGCTGCCTCCCTGGTCCGTATCCAAGGTTACACTTTTTTGCAGGTTTCAGCCCAAGTCTTCTATCCTTCGACTTTCCTCAGGCTTTCCATAAGTCCTTCACCAGCCTACACAGGCTTTACCTTGTTCACACTTTCAATAAGTCCCAAACCAGCCTTTGCCAGGCCTTGACTTGATCACATATTCATAGGTCCCCTTCCCTATCTCCTCACCATCACTCTGGCCTTGGCCCTCTTAGCAGGCCAGTTAGGGCATAACAGGCCGCCTCAGCTACACGAGGAGAAGGGCCCGACTGCAAATGATATAATTGTGGTTTGCTGCTAATAAAACAGTGAATGGAAGAGCTGGAAATGTAAGACATTTTAAGCATAATCATTAAGCTATTGGGCATGCTCTACTTGCTTATCACCACACTGTGGGCAGAGATTTGTTTTTAGGTAATTCATGCTTAATATAACTCACTTTCAAGGTCAATTATCTAACACAACCACTTAGAAATTCTAATGCAAGACAATTGCAACTATATTTATTTATACATATACTATTCATTTCTGTGATGTAATGTCCCTTTAAGCAATTCAACCTTATATACGCGTACAGTCTGCATTTGTAGCAATGCCAAGACCTCCTCCTGGCAAATTTTAATTAGGGTGTGTCAGAGCAGTGCACCAGCTGAGTTATGGAGCTCTAAGGAGAAATTAGTTGTTCACTCTAGTGGGCTGTCATGTTGGCCTCTCACACTACGCAAGGATTAGACTATGCCTCTAGTGAGGTGAGCATGCAACAAGCTGTGCATCTCCATATTGCATCTTCTAATGCACACACCACAACAAGCAACTTCCTTTTGGTCTAAGTTCTGTGGATACTAGTACAGGAACCAGCACCATATACAATTATTTATCAATAGGAATCTGCCTGCTGTGCTATGTGCATTAGAAAATGCAATATGGATTTTCACAACCCACAGCAAAAAGTCACATGCACTGAGGGATGGGAAGAGGTAGTGAGGCCAGCATGGAGACTCCTAGAGGTAACAGCTATAATAATTGTAGTAAGTATGTAACGCTCCATGGGAGCGTACACACTTACCATTACATCCTCCGCACATTACAAGTCCGCACAGAGCTGAATACATGCGTAGCTCTGTACGGATGCTGCGAGTGCGTGCATATAGTGCAGGGGAGGGGGAAAGAGACACAGGGGAGGGGAGAGGTGGGGAAAAGAAACACAGGGGAGGGGGGGAAGAGACAAAGGGGAAGGGAGAGGTGGGGGAAGAGACAAAGGGGGGGGGGAAGAGGCACAGAGGAAGGGAGAGGTGGGGGAAGAGACACAGGGGAGGGGGGAAGAGACACAGGGGAGGGGGGAAGAGACACAGGGGAAGGGAGAGGGGGAAGACACAGGGGGAGACACAGGTGGGGAAGAGACACAGGGGAGGGGAGAGGTGGGGAAGAGACACAGGGGAGAGGAGGGAAAGACACGTGGGGGAAGAGACACAGGGGAGAGGGGGGAAAGAGACACAGGGGAGAGGGGGGAAAGAGACACAGGGGAGAGGGGGGAAAGAGACACAGGGGAGAGGGGGAAAGAGACACAGGGGAGAGAGACACAGGGGAGAGTGGGGGGGAAGAGACACAGGGGAGAGGGGGGGGGAAGAGACACAGGGGGAGAGGGGGGGGGAGACACAGGGGAGAGGGGGAGAGACACAGGGGAGAGGGGGAAAGAGACACAGGGGAGAGAGACACAGGGGAGAGTGGGGGGAAGAGACACAGGGGAGAGGGGGGGAGAGACACAGGGGAGAGGGGGAGAGACACAGGGGAGAGGGGGAGAGACACAGGGGAGAGGGGGAAAGAGACACAGGGGAGAGAGACACAGGAGAGAGTGGGGGGAAGAGACACAGGGGAGAGGGGGAGAGACACAGGGGAGGGGGGAGAGACACAGGGGAGGGGAGAGGGGGGAAGAGACACGGGAGGGGGGGAAGAGACACAGGAGGGGGGAAGAGACACGGGAGAGGGGGGGAAGAGACACGGGAGAGAGGGGGGAAGAAATAAGGAGAGGGGGGGGGAAGAGACACGGGAGAGGGGGGGAAGAGACACGGGAGAGGGGGGAACAGACACGGGAGAGGGGGGAACAGACACGGGAGAGGGGGGGAAGAGACACAGGAGAGAGGGGGGAAGAGACACAGGAGAGAGGGGGGAAGAAACACAGGGGAGGGAGGGAAGAGACACAGGGGAGGGGGGAGACACAGGGGAGTGGAGAGGGGGGAAGAGACACAGGGGAGGGAAGAGGGGGGGAAGAGACACAGGGGAGGGAAGAGGGGGGGAAGAGACACAGGGGAGGGAAGGGGGGAGAGACACAGGGGAGGAAAGGGGGAGAGACACAGGGAAGGGGGGAGACACAAGGGAGGGGGGGGCAGAGAGAAATTAAAAATGATACCGTCAATTTTTAAGGGCAATTTACTAGTAATCTATATAACTGGGCAAATAGGGCTTCCTTTCATTATGCTGGATGGAACTCATCAATTTAAAGGGCCATGACTTATTTTGACACTACAGTGCATCATTAAGTTTATATAAAATTCGGTGGCATTGACCTTCAATCACATGTTTAGATACTTTGCATTTATTGTACCATCACTGCCTTTTAACTCTTACCTTGAACTGCTGCTTCCTGATCCGAGTCAGATTCATCAGCATAACGCCGGAGTTGACTCCAGTCGTTCCGTAAAACGGGTGGCGCGCAAAGCGACTGTACCACCCGATCTTGGGGATCTCGTGTTCCGGAGCCATCGCGGCCAATTGGGTGTCATTGAAACGCTTCAGAAACGCCCAGAGATCATCGAGGGGCCTCAAAAACAGAACGTCCGTATCCACATAAAGAAGGGAGTCCACGTCCTGTAGGATCACCTGTGCAACCGCAAGGGATTGGGAGGGGGGATAAATAAATGTGAGTTATCTATAATTATGTATCTGTCTACATGTTTATATAGCAGACAGTATTTTACGTGGGCTCCAAAGACACAGCAGGGCTTCCAAATGCATCATTTAAAATATGTCATAACAAGTAATTTAAAAGTTGAATGTTATTTTTTTTGCAATTTATAGAATTTTTGCAATTTTTTGCTTGCTAGTGATTTAACAAAAACCAAAAGGTTCAGAACCCCAAATTAAGGGCTATGATCGGTCATTATCAAGAGAGAAAAAAAGAGTCTTTAATGGGTGGATCAGAAAGGCAGGTTCAAAATAGAAACTTCAAAGTGATTTTAGTTTATCAATTTAGTTGAATTGTTTAGACTTGAGAAGTATTTGTTATCACCTAGGTCCTTTCCTGTTATGAGAATGCCGGCACACGACCAGCACAGGCGGAGGCAGTGGCGGTGAGCATCCACTAGCAGTCGCTTTCAAGATTTCGCTGTCAATGTCATAACTTTAGGGTTAGGGAGCTCGGGTAAGGGTTAGCATAATTGTTTAAGCTTGGAAATTGTGTACAATCTCAGCAGTGCTTACAAACTGTGTACAATTTCAGCAGCGCCATCTAGCAGCTCCTTGTGGGCACTGCTGGTGTTCTCAAACCAGGAAAGATCCATTGCCTGCCACCCAATCTGTGCTTCCCCTCTACTGCCTTACCTCTCACCCTTATTCTTCCCTTGGTTGCTTTTCTAAATGTACTTATGAGAAGCAGGTATGGCACACACAGGACTTTCTTAAAGGCCCCTGCCCAAATTTAAAAGATCAGCTCTTAAACTCAAAAAGTTTATTGTAAGATAACTGATTACTGTTGAAAAAATTACTTAAATATAGAGAATGGATTGTTATATCTATCCTTTTATGGATAACTGAACTGCATCATATTGTGCTTTTGTTCCCATTGGTTTTAATGTGAATCACATAAGAAAATTCAATAAACATTCTCCATGAGACTTTGTTTATACTTCTTCTAATTAATTTGTACGAATAAGGATCGGATACCTTGTTTGTTTTTCCGGTTTCCATGATGCTTTTTGGTAATTTTTCTTCATATAATTTATTTTGCACTATAACAATATATTGTAATGTTAACAATCTATTAATTATTACTTATTTGAGGTGCCCCCTAGTGGCATTATTATGTACAGCACATGTGGCATCACATTCCAGATGTTTAAAGTCCTGTCAGTTAAATGGACACAGCAAATGTATTGTAAAAATACAAATTACACATATTAATAAATATAAATGCAATTGGTGTTTTTTTAATTCTTTGAGTGGGAGTGTTAAATAAGTGAGTTTTAACTTTATGGATCTTCAGTACAAGTTTCTTGAAAGGATCCTCCCTCTTTGCGAATTACTTTATCATGGATGACAAATTAATTTGGGGGGTAATAAGGAGGAAAATCATTAATAGTTGATTAAATCAGTATAATTACAGACTTTTATTTTTAACTATTGTATTGTTTTCTGTTTTAATGATGAAAGTCATTTTGTCATTGTTCCTAAAATGATTAGATATGAGCGAGCAGTTGGAGGAACTGTGTATTCAAATAAGATCTCTATTCACTTCTTTTGAAAACGGCTCTCTTAAAAACACACTAGACAACAGAGCACAGTGTAAAAGTAAGCTCCCACAGGAAGTCTAGCAAGTTCAAGAATATAGGATTTGATCCGTTTGTTATTTGTCACAAGCGTGTAAAGTACAGCGGTCCAGTACAGAACAAATAAACATGTTATTAGGATGACAGTGTCCCTTTCCTTCTCTGTCCTCCCGCTCCATTTTCCTCTCCCCTTTTCTCTCTCACCTCCTTCTCTATATTTCTCTCCTTCTCTACCCCCTCTCTGTCCTTCTCTACCACGTTCTCTCTCTTTGTTTTGTCTCTCTTCCCCTCTATCTCTTTCTCTCTCTATGTCCTCTCTCTTTCTCTGCCCCCTCATTATATGTCACCTCTGTCTCTTTCCTCTTTCTCCCTCTCTTTCTCTCACTCTCTCTCCTCTCTTTGTATTCTTTCCTTTTGTGTGCTATCTCTCTATCCCCCTCCTCGGCTCTCTCTCTTTACTTCTCTCTCTCTCTCTCTCTGTCCTCTCTCCTTCTATGCTCCCTACTTTTATGTCCTATCTCTTTTTCCCCTATCTGCCCCCTTCTTTTCTGTCCTCTCTCCTTTTCTTCCCCTATCTGTCCCCTTCTTTTCTGTCCTTTCTCCTTTTCTTCCCCTATCTGTCCCCTCCTTTTCTGTCCTCTCTCCTTCTCTTCCCCCGATCTGTCCCTTCCTTTTCTGTCCTCTCTCCTTCTTCTCTTCCCCCGATCTGTCCCTTCCTTTTCTGTCCTCTCTCCTTCTCTTCCCCCGATCTATCCCCTCCTTTTCTGTCCTCTCTCCTTCTCTTCCCCCTATCTGTCCCCTCCTTTTCTGTCCTCTCTCCTTCTCTTGCCCGATCTGTCCGTTCCTTTTCTGTCCTCTCTTCCTTCTCTTCCCCTATCTTTCCCTTCCTTTTCTGTCCTCTCTTCCTTCTCTTCCCCCGATCTGTCCCCTCCTTTTCTGTCCTCTCTTCCTTCTCTTCCCCTATCTTTCCCTTCCTTTTCTGTCCTCTCTTCCTTCTCTTCCCCCGATCTGTCCCCACCTTTTCTGTCCTCTCTCCTTCTCTTCCCCGATCTGTCCCCACCTTTTCTGTCCTCTCTCCTTCTCTTCCCCTATATTTCCCTTCCTTTTCGGTCCTCTCTCCTTCTCTTCCCCTATCTGTCCCTTCCTTTTCTGTCCTCTCTCCTTCTCTTCCCCTATTTTTCCCTTCCTTTTCTGTCCTCTCTCCTTCTCTTCCCCCGATCTGTCCCCTTCCTTTTCTGTCCTCTCTCCTTCTCTTCCCCCGATCTGTCCCCTTCCTTTTCTGTCCTCTCTTCCTTCTCTTCCCCCGATCTGTCCCCTCCTTTTCTGTCCTCTCTCCTTCTCTTCCCCCGATCTGTCCCCTCCTTTTCTGTCCTCTCTCCTTCTCTTCCCCTATTTTTCCCTTCCTTTTCTGTCCTCTCTCCTTCTCTTCCCCTATATTTCCCTTCCTTTTCTGTCCTCTCTTCCTTCTCTTCCCCTATTTTTCCCTTCCTTTTCTGTCCTCTCCTTCTCTTCCCCCGATCTGTGCCCTTCCTTTTCAGTCCTCTCTCCTTCTCTTCCCCCTATCTGTCCCCTCCTTTTCTGTCCTCTCTTCCTTCTCTTCCCCCGATCTGTCCCCTCCTTTTCTGTCCTCTCTCTTCCTTCTCTACCACCCTTCCCCTATTGCTTAGTTAAAGGGTGTAAAATCACAGCAAATGAATGCTTAAAAATCTGTAATTGCCCTTTGCATTTTTTACCTAACAGCTGCCATGTTTAGCAAAACACTGTAATGTAAAACATAATTATCTGTAATCTGATTTCATAACAGCCTGATCTGCAATCTCTCGATGCAAAGTGCCAATTGCTGTTCGTGATAAGCACTTAACACTTAATATTTCCCAAAGGACACAGCTATTCCGCTTTATTTTGTACATAAGTTTGCAGAAAACATATTCATTTTCAGCCCAAAGAGAGTCAGCGGCGCCCTATCACCCATGCCGTTTTAAGATCAAGTAGGGACCACTTCCCCTCAAAATGTGTAATAATAAATGTACTTGTTTGCATACTTTCCACTTCTACAAAAACATACCCTGATTTCCATGCATTACTCTAAAATGAAATGGAGGATGCTGAGCAAACCCAATACAAAGTAAAACATTCCTCAACTTAATTATTTTGAATATTCACATTTCATAAAGTGTCAACAGACTAAAAGCCTGGCAGCTTCAGGAACTCTCCTCCCTTGCCCTGGTTGTCTCTCTCTCCTCCCTTGCCCTGGTTGTCTCTCTCTCCTCCCTTGCCCTGGTTGTCTCTCTCTCCTCCCTTGCCCTGGTTGTCTCTCTCTCCTCCCTTGCCCTGGTTGTCTCTCTCTCCTCCCTTGCCCTGGTTGTCTCTCTCTCCTCCCTTGCCCTGGTTGTCTCTCTCTCCTCCCTTGCCCTGGTTGTCTCTCTCTCCTCCCTTGCCCTGGTTGTCTCTCTCTCCTCCCTTGCCCTGGTTGTCTCTCTCTCCTCCCTTGTCCTGGTTGTCTCTCTCTCCTCCCTTGCCCTGGTTGTCTCTCTCTCCTCCCTTGCCCTGGTTGTCTCTCTCTCCTCCCTTGCCCTGGTTGTCTCTCTCTCCTCCCTTGCCCTGGTTGTCTCTCTCTCCTGGTTGTCTCTCTCCTCTATCGGTTTGCCCTCGCCTGACTGTCTCTTTCCTTCACTGGCTTGCTGTCTCTTTCCTGCTTTTCCTAGATGGTCTTTTTCCTACACTGGCTTATTGTCTTACTCCTCTTTTGGCCTAGCTGTCTCTTTCCTTCACTGGCCCTGGTTGTCTCTCTCCTGCCTTGCCCTGGTTGTCTCTCTCCTGCCTTGCCCTGGTTGTCTCTCTCCTGCCTTGCCCTGGTTGTCTCTCTCCTGCCTTGCCCTGGTTGTCTCTCTCCTGCCTTGCCCTTGGTTGTCTCTCTCCTCCCTTGCCCTTGGTTGTCTCTCTCCTGCCTTGCCCTTGGTTGTCTCTCTCCTGCCTTGCCCTTGGTTGTCTCTCTCCTCCCTTGCCCTTGGTTGTCTCTCTCCTGCCTTGCCCTGGTTGTCTCTCTCATCCCTTGCCCTTGGTTGTCTCTCTCATCCCTTGCCCTTGGTTGTCTCTCTCCTCCCTTGCCCTGGTTGTCTCTCTCCTGCCTTGCCCTTGGTTGTCTCTCTCCTGCCTTTCCCCCTGGTTGTCTCTCTCCTCCCTTGCCCTTGGTTGTCTCTCTCCTCCCTTGCCCTTGGTTGTCTCTCTCCTCCCTTGCCCTTGGTTGTCTCTCTCCTCCCTTGCCCTTGGTTGTCTCTCTCCTCCCTTGCCCTTGGTTGTCTCTCTCCTCCCTTGCCCTTGGTTGTCTCTCTCCTCCCTTGCCCTTGGTTGTCTCTCTCCTCCCTTGCCCTTGGTTGTCTCTCTCCTCCCTTGCCCTTGGTTGTCTCTCTCCTCCCTTGCCCTTGGTTGTCTCTCTCCTCCATTGCCCTTGGTTGTCTCTCTCCTCCATTGCCCTTGGTTGTCTCTCTCCTCCATTGCCCTTGGTTGTCTCTCTCCTCCATTGCCCTTGGTTGTCTCTCTCCTCCCTTGCCCTTGGTTGTCTCTCTCCTCCCTTGCCCTTGGTTGTCTCTCTCCTCCCTTGCCCTTGGTTGTCTCTCTCCTCCATTGCCCTTGGTTGTCTCTTTCCTTCACTGGCTTATGGTCTTACTTCTCTCTTGGCCTAGCTGTCTCTCTCTCCCTCCCCCTTCCCCTAAATGTCTCTCTCTTCCATTTGCTTGCTGTTTCTTTCCTCCCTTGCACTGGCTTTCTGCCTCTTCCACTAGCAGTTTTCCTTCTCTGCTTCAATCCTCCACTGTCTTATCCTCTCACTCCTCTCTTGGCTTAGCTGTCTCTTTCCTATCTCCCCCTAAATGTCTCTCTATTCCATTTGCTTGCTGTTTCTTTCCCACCTTACTCTGGCTTTCTGTCTCTTCCACTAGCTTGCTGTCTATCCCGTCTCCTGTCCTGGCTGCCTGTCTCCTGCATTGCCCTGGGGGTCTCTCCTCATGGTTGCCTTCTGTCCTCATTATCCTTAGCTATCTCTCCTCATTTTCCCTGTCCCTATTTGTCCTCGCTTCTCTGCTTCACTCCTCCACTGTCTTATCCTCTCACTCCTCTCTTGGACTAGCTGTCTCCCTTCCCTTAAATGTCTCTCTTTCATTTGAATCCTATGCCATCTTTTGCCCTGGTTGTCTCTTTTTCTTGCATCTCCATGGTCTCATCCTCTCACTGTTCTCTTCTCCTAGCTGTCACTCTCCTCTCTCTTGTCCTAGCTGTCTCCACCTGCCTTGGCTGTGCCCCTTCTCTGTATCTCTCTCCTCCATATAACGGTTTCGGTAGTTCTCAGTCCTAGCAGTGGGACTGCAGCTCTCCTTTACTTTATTTACTTGCATCCTGCGGTGCCCCTTTTGCTTCTTTTTCCTTTCTTGAGGTCAGATACAACAATGGGCTCAGTGACAAAGGAAATTCTGGCCTTAAACACAGGAGAGCGGCGCAACAAACAGGCCAGAGGCGAGCAACGTGAGGGAAATAAAAAAAAAAAAAGAGAGAATTTCCTGGCAAACAGTCCCAAATAAAATCCTTCTTGACGCGGCCTGAATATACGAGTAGACAGCAAGCAGTTTGTGCAGAACATCTGTAATTGATTATATACTGCACTCACAATAACTGCATACCCTTCTGAAAAAATATAAGCGCCTCTCCCATGCCTTCACAAAAGTATCATGGATGCCTCAAAGGATCAGGGGAGGCATTATTAGTTTCCCAATTAAAAAACTGCTTCTTTTACATGTTTCCTACCTTATTACTCTAATATATTCAATTATAAGCCTCCTTCAACCTCAAATACTCTAAGCCACAAATTAGTATTTTGAGCCACCACACTAGCAACAAAGCAATTACGTATTTCTCAGGAACTAGAAAATGGCTAGTACAATGTAGACTCAGTTCTCCAAGCTTTTTAAGGTGAAACCAATCTGTTAGGGTGAAAGTGTTCCTTTACATAATAACCTTAGATAAAGTTAGTAGAAGAAGGATCTTTTCAGGAGATAGAAGTTTAAAATACCTAACTTTTTAGCTCAGTATCTAACACTTTAACTAAATTTTTCAGTAACGACTACATTGCAATTATATTGTTTATATGTGTTAGGTTTCATTTCTCGAATAACTGTGAGCTTTGCTGTATCCCTTTTTAAAGGTAACCAGTCTCTTACCGGAAGAAACAGGCGCTGAGCTGCGCAGGGTTTGAATAACTTCTTCCACTCCTGAGCGTTTCCTACGGAAAACGTGATGGGGTAAAGTTTGTACTCAAACCTTCTGGTGACCGGACGAGGCCACTGCCCAAACTGCAAGTATAAAAGAAAATGGGTTAATTAATAATTCATTTGTTCATCTAGAGAAAGTGACACTTCATTTTTCAGCTTCTCTGTGACTATTATTGTCAAAAGGGCCTCATACTATAGGAATTAATTTCAGGTTCTGCAGAAAATAAATTATATGTACTTTTTTAGGACTTACCTTTCAACTTTAGTTTTACAGAGACTAGCAGAGCTGCTTCTGTCCGCACTCCCCTATTACATGGACCTGCCCAGGAGGCTATACTAACAGCCTTATTAAATTGCAATTCGGTAAATTAAAAAGGGCTCTATTTAAGCACACAGCATATTTTTTTTACAGAAGTTTTTAGTTGGTGAACTTCTATCCAAAAGCAAGGTCCTCACTAACTAAAAACTTCTGTAAATAAAATATGCTGTGTGCTCAAATAGAGCCCTTTTAAATTTACCAAATCGCAATTTAATAAGGCTGTTAATGTTTATTCCCTCCAGTGTAGTTTTGCCGGGAGGGTCCATTGTAGACTCCTATGAGGACAGCCTCAGTTTTTTTCCTTCGTGTTCTCTCCTGTACACTGTCAGTTTCTGAACATTTCCCATTGCTTCCTTTATTCTCTCATGCAGGCTTCCAGTTTCTGGACATTTACCTTTCCTTCCTTTATTCTCTCCTGTAGGCTTCCAGTTTCTGGACATTTGCCTTTTCTTCATGTTTTCTCTCCTATAGGCTACCAGTTTCTGGACATTACCCTTTCCTTCCTGTATCCTCTACTGTAGGCTACCAGTTTCTGGACATTTCCCTTTCCATCCTTTTTATGTCTCCTGTAGGCTGCCAGTTTCTGGACATTACCCTTTCCTTCCTGTATTCTCTTCTGTGGGCTGACAGTTTCTGGATATTTCCCTTTCCTTACTTTATTCCCTCCTGTAGGCTGCCCGTTTCTGGACATTTCCCTCTCCTTCCTGTATTCTCTTCCGTAGGCTGACAGTTTCTGGACATTTCCCTTTCCTTCCTGTATTCTCTTCCATAGGCTGCCAGTTTCTGGACATTACCCTTTCCTTCCTGTATTCTCTCCCATAGGCTGGCAGTTTCTGGACATTCCCATTTCCTTCCTGTATTCTCTCCTGTAAGCTGCCAGTTTCTGGACATTTCCCTTTCCTTCATGTATTCTCTCCTGTAGGCTGACAGTTTCTGGATATTTCCCTTTCCTTACTTTATTCCCTCCTTAGGCTGCCAGTTTCTGGACATTACCCTTTCCTTCCTGTATTCTCTTCTGTGGGCTGACAGTTTCTGGATATTTCCCTTTCCTTACTTTATTCCCTCCTGTAGGCTGCCCGTTTCTGGACATTTCCCTCTCCTTCCTGTATTCTCTTCTGTAGACTGACAGTTTCTGGACATTTCCCTTTCCTTCCTGTATTCTCTTCCATAGGCTGCCAGTTTCTGGACATTACCCTTTCCTTCCTGTATTCTCTCCCATCGGCTGCTAGTTTCTGGACATTCACCTTTCCTTCCTATATTCTCTCCTGTAAGCTGACAGTTTCTTGACATTTCCCTTTCCTTCAAATATTGTCTCCTGCAGGCTGACAGTTTCTGGATATTTCCCTTTCCTTACTTTATTCCCTCCTTAGGCTGCCAGTTTCTGGACATTTCCCTTTCCTTCCTGTATTCTCTTCCGTAGGCTGACAGTTTCTGGACGTTTCCCTTTCCTTCCTCTATTCTCTTCTGTAGGTTTCCAGTTTATGGACATTTCACTTTCCTTTATGTATTCTCTCCCGTAGGCTGCCAGTTTCTGGACATTTCCCTTTCCTTACTTTATTCCCTCATGTAAGCTGCCAATTTCTTTACATTTCCCTTTCCTTCCCGTATTCTCTCCTGTAGGCTGCCAGTTTCTGGATATTTCCCTTTCCTTCATGTATTTTCCCCTGTAAGCTGACAGTTTCAGGATATTTCCCTATTCTTACTTTATTCCCTCCTGTCGACTGCCAATTTCTGGACATTTTCCTTTCTTTATTCTCTCCCGTAGGCTGACAGTTTCTGGACATTTCACTTTCCTTTCTGTATTCTCATCTGTAAGCTTACAATTTCTGGACATTTCCCTTTCCTTCCTGTATTCTCTCCTGTAAGCTGACAGTTTCTGGATATTTCCCTTTCCTTACTTTATTCCTTTCTGTAAGCTGCCAATTTCTGGACATTTCCCTTTCCTTCCTGTATTGTCTCCTGTAGGCTGCCAGTTTCTGGATATTTCCCTTTCCTTCCTGTATTCTCTCCTGTAGGCTGCCAGTTTCTGGATATTTCCCTTTCCTTCCTGTATTCTCTCCTGTAGGCTGCCAGTTTCTGGTCATTTCCCTTTCCTTCCTGTCTGCTTGCGTTCTGCATGACACTGTGCAGGTCCAGGTGTACAACATGGCAGCCTACATTAGAGAATACAGGCAGGGGGAGGCTCCAAAAGCTGGGAAATTGTTCCTTTGGGATACTCTGGAGGAGGGGATATGCATATTTTATATGAAAATGACACTGAGGTAGATCACATTAATTAAAAAAAAAACCTCATTAAATGTTTATTCTAAAGAACCCCTTTAAGATTGCTGTTTTCCCACCATGTTTAGATCTCATTTGCCTATTTTCTTAAAGGGTCACTGTAGTCAAAACTATAGTTTTATTTGTTGCTAATTTTACACATATTATATGCTTCCCCAAAACCTTTAAATTTACCATTATGTTTCAGTACAGGATCTGGCATCAGATGTCCCCCAAAAACCCACAAGAAACAAATCTCATGATGAGGGGAATATTCCTTTAAGTGAATCGCAGGCCGGCTGCATTTGTGCTCCATTAACTGTCCCTAATTATACATCGCTAACGAGACAGACTTCACAGGGGTTTTTAATTAAAACAGAATTTTTCCTCGCAGATGTTTTACAAGAATTAATAATGTTTCAGATTTTACTTCTGCTTCTAGCAAAGGTGGCCGTGCCTTAGTAGATATGCCTCGTTATCTGTGCTCTCTGATATTTAGCATATCTGCCCAAGTGTGTTTTGGGGTATCTGACTTAAAAATGCTCCCTAACCCAAAGTATAACACTTTATATGAATGACAGCTGTTGGAAAACAATAGCTCAAGAAAATGAATTATTGATTCCTGGAGGCATCCATGATACTTTGGTGAAGGTTGTGCGTATGAGAGGGACGTTTACATTTCTGTAGGAGGTAAAATTGCAGCTGTACATGCCAGCTTCCTGCTTCCAAGCATGTGCAAGAGAGAGGGGTAGGTGTCAAATTGTTGTTGTTGAGCATTTCAGTTGTGTCTGACTGTCCCTGACCCTATAGACTGTAGCATGCCAGGCACGTCTTTGGTTGCATCTCAGGTTGTGCTTATCCATGGTTATCTTGGGAAAGATATTGCCAGTTCCTTCTCCAATGGACTGCAATTTGTCTGACCTCTGCTATGACCTGCCATCTTGGGTGACCCTACGTGGTACAGCTCACAGCTTCATTTAGGTACACAATCCAGAAGTGGAGGTGTCAAATACCAAGCTGTAAATACATTAAGTACTCAATCCAAGATTTATTTTGTTGTGGCAAACAGAGTGCATCACCATCTAAGTGTGCTTGTGATTGTTGGTCCTTCCAGAACGCTTATCCTTCATAGGCATTATTCACTTTCTTTTATCAGCTAATCCTGCCTTTTACTTGCTCAAGACTCCATGTCTGTGTAAACTATTGAGCTTTCCATTAGACCTAATGAATGCACTGGCAGATGTAGGTGAAAGCAGTACTCTTTTTTGAATCGTATGTGCAAATCTAATCATGAGTTAAAGGGATGAAGCAGATGTCCTAAAACTATACATGGTAACACTTACGCAATCAAATTAATGCTACAAAAATGTATTTTCTTACATTAAACTTTGTAATTTTTGCATGTCAATCGGATTGTGCCACAAAGACTATGCTTTTATCTTTGTGCTATATGATATTATTATTATGATTATTATTGCTAACACTTACTAAGTAATCCCTTGCAGTCTGCATGTGCTCTTTTCACCATTAAAGTGACTGCTAGCAAGAATCTGAGCATGTGCAGACCAAAGGGAATACTCTGCAATGGTTAGCTTTGATTATAGCACATAGATAAAAGCAAAGACTGGTAGTTTATGTATAGATATTGGTTAATATCAGGTTTTAATTGGTATACATGTATAAAGTAGTGTCATGCACTGAGCTGTAAAGATGTATGAATAGTCCAGGAATATTAGTACAAAGTTTAGATAAAATGCAGCTATTTGAGAAGAACTTGACGTCTTAAGTTGCCATTTAATTCCTCACCTTGTTTTCAAAACCTGCTCTTAACGAATCTTCTGCAAAGATGTGAAATTTAATGTGTCTCATGCTGAAGAGTAGAGCAGATTTGAGCATGGTGAGGGTCTCCTCCAGGCGCTCCCCACAGGCCACCACGGCAAGATGCATCAATTCAACTGGCGCCACAGGACGCGGCTTCTGCTCCTGGACCCTGCAAAGGAGGAGAAAATATTCTTAGAGCCTGTGGATCTCTTTACTTTTATGTACTTTATTTTATTAAGAAGTGATTGCTTTTTCTGCCTTAAATCTTACAATGTTGCCCTCTGCAGCTCATGAAAACACAGACCATGAAGTCTTATCTAATTTTCCCTGTTTTTATAATTCTCTAAACACCTGCTACTTATATCAGACACACACATTACATACACAGATTATATACACATACAGATTTATTTTATTTACAAAAAAAATAATTTTCCACACCCCCAGAGCTGCCTACATAAGCACCTGGTACCTACCAATAGAAATACTGCATTTGGATATGGTTTTTAACCCTATACTAAACATCAAACCAACATCAGCAATTCACAGAATCTGTGCAGAAATCCACAGAGCAATGTCAGTGCTCCTCCTTGCTTCCTTGTGCAGGGTGGAAACAAGACTGCACATCCCATGATGCTTTGCTGAACAAGCACTACACAATGTTATAGCTGCCTGTGATTGGCCAAAACAGATTATGAATTTTATGCTAGTTTTAGCAGGGATTTCCAGGGGTGTTAACTCTCAAGAGATTTAGCAAATTTTAGCGTAAGTTTGATAATGTTTATTTTGGTATTATTTCATGCAAAAAAATGTTTGCATACACTACTGATTCTCCTCTAACAGATGCATTCATAATCCAGGAAACTTAAATATCTTGTTAAAATGAGTATGTCAATGACCGCTGTCAAGTAGTATGTTGCAGAATGTTGCCACTGATTGGTTACTATGAGACACTGCACACCCAGTATTAAGAAGTACACTATCTTCATGAGCTGTAGAGGGGAGAAACCAAAGTGGAGCTAATTAGGCAGGAAAATACTTCTTAATAAAATAAAGAACATAAAAGTAAATAGATACACAGGGATATTATATGCCTAGTGGAGTCCATGTTCCTTTAAGGACATGGCTGAGGTCATCCTTTTGCAATAGGTTCTGATGGTTAATTACAATCTATCACAATTATGTTTATCTGAAATAACTGGACATTTTCTGTGTCCATAGATTAGGCTTTTTATGGTCAATCTATTGTTCTGGCCTTTGAGCAACACATAATCATCTTATATCATGCAAGGCGTCATTAGAGTCTTATCCTGCTGCTGCACAAGAATACAACGTCTCTCTCTGCTACAAACAGGAAGAGTGAGAAAACACAGCCACGAAAAGAGATGCCACAAATGGTTTCCTTTTATTATTTTCTTCCTTCCTGTGTCCTAAAGAGGAAGATGGAGAAGTGGAAGCAGAAATGTCTGGAAATATCCGCAGCGTTAAAGGGACACTGTCATCTTAAAGCACATAAAAAAACGATGTATACAATGTATCAGTTGCTTTTCTCTAAAGAAAATAATTTCTGAGATATTCAGCATTGATTATGCACGTAATTTATGCTTATTATCAAGTTTATTATTCAAAGAACCATATAGAAAAAAAATGGATCACTGGTCATTTAAATACACTGCACTGGCCCTTTAAACCTGAAACTATTTTACTTTAATAATTCACACAGCCGCTGCTAGCATGTAAATACTAATTCACACAAACGAGCTCATTAATTATTTATACTCCATTGAAGTAGAATTTAATTAAGTCCTGAGCTTTTTAAACTATTATTGAAACACGGCACATTGTATTAACCCCTCCAGCTCCAAAGGGTCTTGTTACATAGTTACATAGTTACATAGTAATTAAGGTTGAAAAAAGACTTTCAGTCCATCAAGTTCAACCTGTTAAGATCTCCTCTGATTTGCAATATGCGGATTAGTTATTAATTAAATTATTGATTAAATAATTATTAATAGTATAGTATTGGAGGATGAATAGAGTTAGTCCATCAAGTTCAATCTTTTTAGATCTCTATTGATTTTTTTAATTTGGACTATTTATTATTATTGTTAATTGATCCAGAGGAAGGCAAACATAAAAAAAAACCCCATTGAAACTTTGCCAATTGTCTCATAAGGGGGAAAAAAAGCAAAATTCCTTCCTGACCCCAGAAACTGGCGATCAAATTTCTTCCTGGATCAATATTCCTTGCTAGTTATCTAGGATAGCCTTGAATGCCCTCTTTATTCAGAAATATATCTAACCCCTTTTTGAAGTTGTCTATCGAATTCGCTGTCACCACCTCCTTTGGTAGAGAATTCCACAGTTTAACCACCCTAACTGTGAAGAACCCTTTTCTTTGTTTAAGGTGAAATCTTTTTTCCTCTAACCTCAACGGATGTCCTCTTGTCAGTTGAAAATCTCTTGCTACAAAAAGTTCACTTGACAAAGCCTTATATTGACCCTGGATGTATTTATATAACGTAATCATATCTCCTCTTAGACGCCTTTTTTCTAGCGAAAATAAGTTTAATTTTGCTAGTCTTTCTTCATAACTTAGCCCCTCCATTCCCCTTATTAGTTTTGTAGCCCTTCTCTGTACTTTTTCCAGCACTAAAATGTCTTTTTTATGAGGTGGTGCCCAAAATTGTACTCCATATTCCAAATGAGGGCGTACTAGAGATTTGTATAGTGGCAGAATTATATTTGCTTCCCTGGCTTCTATACCCTTCCTAATACATGCTAATATTTTATTTGCCTTTGCAGCCGCTGCTTGGCTTTGAGCGCTGTTACCTAGGTGGTTGTCCACAAGCACTCCCAAATCCCTTTCAATATCTGATACCCCTAGATTTGCTCCATTAAGATTATAGATTGCTTGGCTATTGTTCCTTCCCAAATGCAAAACCTTACATTTATTTGTATTAAATCTCATCTGCCATTTAGCCGCCCATTTCTCTAATTTATGCAAATCCTTTTGTAGGGAAAGTACATCATTATCTGATTTTATTACCTTGCACAACTTAGTGTCATCAGCAAAAATGGAGACACTACATTCGAGTCCTACTTCAATGTCATTAATAAATATGTTAAAAAGGAGAGGACCCAATACTGAGCCCTGAGGAACCCCACTTATCACCTTAGACCAATCGGAGTATGTTCCATTTACAACAACCCTTTGCTTCCTGTCTTTTAGCCAGCTCTCGATCCATGAGCAGATATTTACTGCAATTCCTGTATCCCTTAATTTGCTCACTAGTCTTCCATGTGGCACTGTATCAAATGCCTTTGAAAAATCTAAAAAGACTACATCCACTGAGTTGCCCTGATCCAAGTTCCTACTAACCTCCTCATAAAAACTAATTAGATTGGTCTGACACGACCTTTCCTTCATAAATCCATGTTGACTGCTACCTATGATCCTGTTCAAATAGACATATTCTTGTATTCTGTCCCTTATTAACCCTTCTAAAAGCTTCCCAACTACAGAAGTGAGGCTCACTGGTCTATAATTCCCCGGATTTGCTCTAGATCCCTTCTTAAATATAGGTATCACCTCTGCTTTTCTCCAGTCATCTGGTAGAGACCCTGTAGTGAGTGAGTCTTTAAAGATTAGATATAATGGTTTGGCTATTACAGAACCCAGCTCCCTCAGTACCCTTGGATGTATTCCATCAGGACCTGGGGCTTTATTAACATTTATTTTCTCCAACCTCTTTTGTATTTCTTCCTGCGTTAACCAATTATTTAGTGATGGTAGTGTAGCCCCATTATGTTGCGGTGTCCCAACCACTGGTACCTCCCTTGTGTATACAGATGAAAAGAACCTATTTAGCTCATCTGCCTTTTCCTGGTCACTAATTATCAGATGGCCTGTGTCACATTGTAATGGTCCTATCGATTCCTTCCTGGCCTTCTTCCCATTAATATATTTATAAAATATTTTAGGGTTAGTCTTACTTTCCATTGCAACTGACTTCTCATTTTCTATTTTAGCCAGTCTAATAGCCCTTTTGCAAGCCTTGTTGATTTCCTTATAGTCACATAAAGCTGCCTCTGTTCCCTCCTTCTTGTATAATTTAAATGCATATTTCTTTTTCCTCATCATGATCTTTAAGTCATTGTTAAGCCACATGGGATGTGATTTACTCCTATTCATTTTATTTCCACATGGTACATGCTGATGAGTATGTTTATTTAGTAAGGATTTGAATGTTGTCCATTTATTTTCAGTATTCTTCCCTGTAAGTTCTTTGTCCCAGTCTATATGTTGTATTGCTGCCCGTAGCCCATTAAAGTTAGCCCTTTTAAAATTTAGAGTTTTTGTTGGCCCCTTACAGCTCTGTTTTTTGTATTCAATCTCAAATGAGACTGTGTTGTGATCACTGTTCCCCAAGGGTTCCCCTCTCCTCCCCCATGGGAAGGGGGAGAAAGGGAGGTGGAGAGAGAGGGAGGGGAAGAGAGAGGAGGCAGAGAGAGAGAGAGAGAGAGAGAGAAGGAGAGGGAGAGGGAGGAAGACAGAGGAAATGGAGGGGGGAAACAGAGAGCACACAGAGCGCAGAGAGAGGGCACACAAAGAGAGCAGACACACAAAGAGAGGGCACCCAGAGAGAGAGAGAGGGCACCCAGAGAGAGAGACAGAGAGAGAGTGAGGGCTCACAGAGAGAGACAGATCAGACAATCAAGCATAACATATGTAATATATGATACCGGGCAAGTTACTAGTGTGTGTATATAAATATACATATATATATACATATATATATATATATATATATATATATAGGAGTGGTTAGCACTGATACTTTGCAGCTACTGGACCACCCCTGGATACTTTCAGTTTTTCTCCACTGTTTCCATCTTTAGTTTATCTTTCCCTAAGAATTTAGGATCTATCCTGTTATGGTGTTGGGACAGGTTCACCGCTGCAGTGCGGCCTCCAACCGCTGGATGGTGCTGTCGATTATGTCAGAAGCTGTAAGCATATAATGTTAGGCTAACCCTTGAACTAAACCTTACCCTCATCCTAACCCCAACCCTAACCCTAACAGTTTACCTAAGTCTTGACTCTATGATATGGCACCAGAATATCGGCAGCGCCATCTAGCAGATGCTCATGCCATTGCTGCTGCCTTGTGAGGCGTTACCATAATAGGATAAGACCTGAATTTACATAAAACAGATGTTTATACAATAATAAGATAGTTACTTTCCACTTCATAAAACCTCCCAATTTAAATTCTCTGCGTGATCCCCTCAGTCAGACCCAAAGCTATAAAACTCCAATGACTTTAATAGCGCAGCGCGCACAATCCTACACATCCATAAAACAGAGCAGTCTTTCAATGTAAGAGTCGCTCTGGAATCTGTCGGCTGCTAGAAGTTAATTTGATTGATGAGGTCACGGAGAGCAATGCACCTGCAGAGGAAAAACGCTACTATGGAAAAAAGATCCATAATCCACTCTAATCTGCGCCGCATTTTTATTCTCAGTGTTACTGCACTGGGGATAGGAAAATCAAAACCCGCGTTTATATCCATTTTCTCTGCGGCAGTTCAATCAATTACTGCTATGTATATAAATCTGTTTGTGGCTCCCATCTGATGAGACGAGTTGTTTATCAAGTGTCATCCGCTGAGAGGCAGAGCGTCGGAAATTACCGCCGAGCATCACAATGGTGCCTCCCAGACAATGCATTTAATTGGTGTAACGGTTACAGGATCCTAACGATGCTGGATGTTTTAAATAGGCATTATTAAAGGGATATGGAAAGTTTCTGGATTTTACTAGGAATATAGATAGATATAGAGATATAGATATACTATAGTAATTAACTATCCTAAATGACGGTGAGTCCCCTTGTCCCTCCTCGGTCTAACTGTCCCTCCTCGGTCTAACTGTCCCTCCTCGGCCTACCTGTCCCTCCTCGGCCTACCTGTCCCTCCTCGGCCTACCTGTCCCTCTTCAGTCCCCCTGTCCCTCTTCAGTCCCCCTGTCTCTCCTCAGACCTCCTGTCCCTGCTCAGTTTCCCTGTCTCTCCTCAGCCCCTCTGTCCCTCCTCAGTCTACGTGTCCCTCCTCCGAACCATGTCCCTCCTTAGTCCCTCTCTCTCTCCTCTGTGCCCCTGTTCCTCTTCAGTCTACCTGTACCTTCTCAGTACCCCTGTTCCTCCTCAGTCCCCCTCTCTCTCCTCAGTGCCCCTGTTCCTCCTCAGTCCCCTGCCCCTCCTTAGTCCTCCTCTCTCTCCTCAGTACCCCTGTTCTTCCTCAGTCTACCTGTCACTCCTCAGTCCCCCTGTTCCTCTTCAGTCAGCTTGTACCTTCTCACCACCCCTGTTCCTCCTCAGTCTACCTCTACCTTCTCACCACTACTGTCCCTCCTCAGTCTTCCTGCCCTACCTCACACCCCCTGACCCTTCTCAGTTCCCTCCCCATCCTCAGTTTCCACGTCCATCCTCAGTCCCCTGTCCATCCTCAGTCCCCCTGTCCATCCTCAGTCCCCCTGTCCATCCTCAGTCCCCCTGTCTCTCCTCAGTCCCCTTGTCCCTCCCCATCCTTCTTGTCCCTCCTCATCCTTCTTGTCCCTCCTCATCCTTCTTGTCCCTCCTCATCCTTCTTGTCCCTCCTCATCCTTCCTGTCTCTCCTCATCCTTCCTGTTTCTCCTCATTCTTCCTGTCTCTCCTCATCCTTCCTGTCCCTCACCATTACCGTGTCTCTCCTCAGTTCCCCTGTCCCTCCTCAGTCCCCCTGTCTCTCCTCATCCTCATTTTGTCTGTCCTTCCCCAGTCCCCCTCTCTCTCCTAAGTGCCCCTGTTCCTCTTCAGTCTACCTGACCCTTCTCAGTCCCTCTGTCCCTTCTCAGTATCCCTGTCCATCCTTAGTTTCCCTGTCCATCCTCAGTCCCCCTGTCCATCCTCAGTCCCCCTGTCCATCCTCAGTCCCCCTGTCCATCCTCGGTCCCCCTGTCTCTCCTCAGTCCCCTTGTCCCTCCTCATCCTTCTTGTCCCTCCTCATCCTTCTTGTCCCTCCTCATCCTTCTTGTCCCTCCTCATCCTTCTTGTCCCTCCTCATCCTTCGTGTCCCTCCTCATCCTTCGTGTCCCTCCTCATCCTTCTAGTCCCTCCTCATCCTTCTAGTCCCTCCTCATCCTTCCTGTCTCTCCTCATCCTTCCTGTCTCTCCTCATCCTTCCTGTCTCTCCTCATCCTTCCTGTCCCTCCTCATCCTTCCTGTCCCTCCTCATCCTTCATGTCCCTCACCATTACCGTGTCTCTTCTCAGTTCCCCTGTTCCTCTTCAGTCTACCTGTACCTTCTCAGTACCCCTGTTCCTCCTCAGTCTATCTGTCCCTCCTCAGCCCCCCTCTCTCTCCTCAGTTCCCCTGTCCCTCCTCAGTCCCCCTGTCTCTCCTCAGTTCCCCTGTCACTCCTCAGTTCCCCTGTCTCTCCTCAGTTCCCCTGTCTCTCCTCAGTCCCCCTGTCTCTCCTCAGTTCCCCTGTCACTCCTCAGTTCCCCTGTCACTCCTCAGTTCCCCTGTCACTCCTCAGTTCCCCTGTCACTCCTCAGTTCCCCTGTCCATCGTCAGTTCCAATGTCTCTCCTCCGTCCCCCTGTCCTTCCTCATCTTTCCTGTCTCTCCTCATCCTTACTGTCCCTCCTCATCCTTCCTGTCCCTCCTCAGTCCCTCTGTCACTCCTCAGTCCCTCTGTCACTCCACAGTTCCCCTGTCCATCCTCAGTTCCCCTGTCCATCCTCAGTTCCGATGTCCCTCCTCATCCTTCCTGTCTCTCCTCATCCTTCCTGTCCCTCCTCATCCTTCCTGTCCCACCTCATCGCCCTGTCCCTCACCATTACCCATGTCTCTCCTCAGCTCCCCTGTCCCTCCTCAGCCCCCCTGTCTCTCCTTATCTTAATTTTGCCTGTCCCTCCTCAGCCCATGTCCTTCCTCAGCACCAGCTTTGACCGCTGCTCGCTGTGGTGGTGGCGTCACCCCCTGACCATCACTTGCTGTGGTGGGGGGCTCCTGTCTCTGACCGCTGTTTGTTAGCCCCAAATTCCTCAGCTCACTGCACCTTGGGGCATGGCCAGTACACCCCGGAAAATCCACTCTAGTTCTCTCACGGCACTTGCCCCTGCTCATAGCACTCTTTTCATGCATGAAAGACACTGTCTTTTATAGATAAGAGTATTGCAGTCTGTAGTGATGCCTTTTTATTGGACAAACATATGTATTTAAATAATACTGAATAAAACAAATGAAAAGGGGCATAGTATTTCTTCTGAGTGGATAAAGAGAGGAGAGGTGCAACTCTTGTCTTGTAAGTAAATATTTTTGTTCAATAAAAAAGGTCTCACTATAGACTGCAATACTCAGATTATTCATTTAGATTACTAGACACTCACAGCTACCTCAATCTTGATATATATATATATATACACACAGACACAGGGTTGAGTCACATTATTATGCCTACTTTTGACATCAGCAGCACATAGCCAATGAAATACAACACATGTTGTGAGCTGGCTTGGTGGGTATATAAGGTGATATGTAGGCATTCTGCAAACATGTACCTAACGCTGTCATGGGTAAAACATGTGATCCATCTTTGAAAAGGAGATGATGATTTGCTTTCGGGCCAATGGTGGCAGTATTTCTGAAATGGCACAGTTTGTGAACTGTTCGTGTGCTGCTGTGATTAAAATGTACTGTTACTGGACAAACGGCACCATTGTGAATAAACAGCATGGAAACTGCAGAGCACCACATGTCACTGATATGAATGTGTGTGAGGACCAACCGACACGCTGCAGTTGAGCAACTCACCATCCAAACAAACCAGGGGGAAACCAGACATGTGTCTAAAATAACAGTACTGCCAACCCTGTTGCGTATGGTGCTCTGAAGCAAACGTCTGGTCAGTGCACCCACGCTGACGAGGGCTCGTCGTCAGAGATGGCTTCAATTTGCTCGTCAGTACCAAAATTGGACCTCTTCTGATTGGCAAATGGCTGCCTTCTCTGATGAGTCATGTTTTCTGCTCCATAGACTGGACGGACGTTGGCGTGTCAGACGCGAAACCTCCGAGAACAAACACTCTGCAACCATTGTTGGAAGAACACAAGCTGGTGGCGGCAGCGTTATGGTCTGGGGAATGTTTTCTTGGCATTGTCCTTTGGAAGGCACTCTCACCGATTGGGTTATCTATCCATCCTTGCAGATCAAGTACACCCATACATGTGACTATCTTACCTGGAGCAGATGGGATCTTCCAGCAGGACATTGCAACATTGAAGGAGCACGACAAAGACTTCCAACCACTTCCCTGGCCTCCAAATTCTCGGACCAGTACCCCATTGAGCACCTGTGGGACCACCTCGATCACCATGATCACTTTATGGATGCCCCACCACGCACTCTCCAGCAGCTGTCAGATGCACACTGCAGTCTGCATGGCTCCAGATACCCATGCCAACCTTACAACATCTTATTGACTCACTACCACGTTGTCTAGCTGCTGTCCGTGATGATGTCTGTAATAATGTGACTGGACTGTGCATATATATATATATGGCACTCTAGATACTACATTCGTAATTTCGATAAATAGAAGAGCAAACCCCAGTTAGACACACTCGGCTACAGGCAGAATAACAGTCCAAGATGGAAGCACACTTGACACTAGCACTGTCAGCAACAATTAAGACTTTCTCCAAAATTAGTATATGCTTAGGGCTTACATTGCTGTTGATATTATTTTGTTACATACATCACACACATGTATGTGCTACAGTATCCTGGGGGTTTAGTCATGCACTGCTCGTCTGCCTGTGACTTGATAGTGATGATTATCCTAATGGAGCTTACTCTTCTTCTTAAAGTGTTCAACTTAACTGAATAGAGATCTTATATGTGTCCAAGGTCTAAGTTTCCTAATTCTTTTCCGGAACAAAGCAGAATATCTGCTGCCATTAATGCAAAACTTAATATAATATGTTAAACTTGAAGGCTGTATTTATTATCCCATTTGTTGTATGGTTCCCCCGTACGGGGCAGCTCCTTATCTGTTTTGCCCGGCAGGTCAGCTGACACGTGTTTACTTTCCAAACCCTTTGAAGTCTGAATAGGTGAGAGCTCCGGGATCTTTTTATTGCAGGTGATTATTGGTTAATTGTTTAGCTTTAATTACACGATCACACTTGAAGTGCTATTTGTAAACTCGCAGGTTTGCTAAGAATGATAAATATAACCCAATAAAAGTGAAGTCAATAAAACACTTTAAAAGTGAAAGGTCCCAGTTATTGCACATATTCATAAATATCATTTTGTCATTACATTGTTTGATTGGAAGTATTAGATAACTGAGCATGAATGTTAGGTATTATAAGAACACGTTATCTATACAGAGTCTCTAAGACCATTATGATAACAGAGAGATTTAATTGGTAAAATCTGCATTGCTAAACCAACTGGGCATGCTTATCTTCCTTATCAGTTCCCACTGTGATAGTTTGTTAATGGCCCTCGATAAGGAGAGTTAGAGAGCGTTTCATGCACAGAGAATGTTAAGTTCAATTATCTAACTGTACTACAACAAATTTAATAGTAACCAACTGAATATTTATTTATATGTGAACTTTTTCATTTCTGCAATAACTAGAACCTTTACGGTGTCCTGCAGTTTAATCCAAGGGAAGAGGAAATAATATAGTTTCCATCAAGAACAAATAACACACATTTTACTCATTACTAATGTATTTGCTTGGCTTGTTGTGGTGAAGGGGCTTGTGTACCTCAATGAAGCTGTGAGCTATATCATGTAGGATCACCCAAGATCATAGAAGAGAGGTCAGACAAATTGCGGTCCACTGGAGAAGGAACTGGAAACCCACTCCAGTATCTTTGCTATGAAAACCACAAACAGACATAAGATGTGCTTGGCAAACTACGGACCATACGGTCACAGAGAGTCGGACATGACTGCACGACCAAACTATTTTTTGGACATGAAAAAAAGTCTTGTGAAACAAAAAAAATACTGTGCGCATGCAATTTTTTACATTATGGACCAGATTCACTAAGCTTTGCTGTCAGATAAATGTTTAGTGAGTGGGATGTGGGCTAGTGTGAGTTTGTGGCTTCTTATCTGTATTATATTGAGAGGTATTTACTAACGGAGTTAGTAAATAGCGAGATGCACCGCCTCTGGGATGCGTTGCAAATCCATTGACAAGAATGGGGAGAAAAGCACCACTCCAAAGATATCCAAGGTTCCCTATCCATATGTATAATGTAGCATATATAATATAATATATGAGCAGAAACAGGAGAAAGGTACATTTTCTACACTATAAACCACTTCTTTTTTATGATATTTTAAATGCATGAGAGAAAATGATGTCCTCTAGTGACCATTTAATACAATTCCCTGGAAACTCCGTCCCATGGCAGTTGCACAATACGATCTTAAAAAGACTGGATTTGTATCAAATAAAGTCCGTCTGACGTGGCAGAAGTTTCCTGGCCCGGGGATCACTTGTCTAAAAGTGGCAACAAAAATCCCAACAGAAATATATTTCCCCTAATGACATTTGGCTACCAATTTACTACAGGGCTCCCTATTTCTTTTTGGCATTTATTACAATTAAATGGCCACTTAAGTCTCATATTTATAATATACTGTTTTGAAGAACTTGACTTAATAATGTTTTTAAATATAAGCTTCTTGACCATTATAATCAATTTTGCTGTATCGGATGAGACACAATTATTCTTTGGTTTTCCTAACAGCATCTTGGATGCAGATAAGGAGTCTTCCACTATGACATGAAATGTCCAGCTTTCTCAATAGATACAATGTGTCAATTTATTTTCTTATTGCCACAAGCTGTGATAATATAAAAACATTGCAGAAAATATATTAGTTAACCCAGCTGCTAAATCACATTTTGTGTGGGGCCCCTGGAGATGTAGAAATGACTTTATTTGCTCACAGGCTCAGTGTGAAGTCTTTCAAACATAATACAAAAAATTGCATTTTGCATTAATTTCCCAAGAGCACAAAAACACTCAGTTATACTTGAGATATTTATGGATTAACTTTCACCGGTTTATATATATATATATATATATATATATATATATATATATATATATATATATACATTGTTTACAAACAGATCTGTCACATATATCCTACATGGTGTGTGGAGTGTGCTGGTCTTGGAAGTAGATCATTATAACTCAATGCAAAGGCTTATTGTTGCAAACACATTTAAAATATTGCCTAAAAATGGCATAGAGTTCAATGGAGTTTTTTTTTTAAAGGGATAGTTATAAATAATTGTGTTCCCAGCACGGTGATCTAGTCCACAGTTATAACAATGTATAATCCTGAATTGATCATTTTAGCTTAATAGTTTGTGTGTGTGTATATATATATATATATATATATATATATATATATATATTTATACATATATGTACAGTAGACGTATAATCAGAGTATTGCAGTATATATTGATACCTTTTTTATTGGACAGACATATTCATAGTTTTCATTACGAGCTTTGCTGAGTCAGATGTAGTATATATGTATATGTGTGTATGTATTTTCAAATGCATGTGTATATATCTATATATGTGTATGTATGTATACATGTGTATATATTTTCTTTGTAATTTCCAAAATAAAGAACCATTCACAAGAATAGGCAGCAATGGGTTAACTTGATTCAATAAATATTACTATATAATAACATACAATATATATATATATATATATATATATATATATATATATATATATATATATATATGACATCGATAGATAGTATGTGTATGTGCATATATATATATATTTATAATTATTTATATATATATATATATATATATATATATATATACACACACACACACTATGATATAAAACTAGTATTAGGAGTTTTAAAATAAATTCAACAATATATTGTATAATGTTAGCATTGGTAATGTTTAAACAAACAATATTAACAATATTATATCAATAACAATATTATATCAAATGTTTTTTTTAAATAAAACAACATATAGACAATAACTTTTCTTAGTTCTTACCTAACATGGGATCTGCTCCCCTTCCCATCACTCCTCCTCCTCTTCACACGGGGGTCCTTCCTGGGTTTGGGGTCCTCCAGTGTTTTGAAGTGTCCATGAGTGGGGGGCTGCATGTTTCCATGTCCTGAGGGGGCTGCCACAGTGGATCTGTGGGTGGCTCTCAGAGGGGGCTCATCTGCATTCCCAAGGAACAGATAGAGCAGTAAGAAGCCCCCCACACAGAGCAGACTGACCAGGAGCTTGCAGTGCAGCCTCATGGTGCAGGGGACCCCCAATCACAAGCACAGGGGACCCTCCAACTCATCCTGATCTGAGACCAGGAGCAGCCAGCTCAAGCACCACGTATCAGATAGTCAGGGCAGGGGGAGGGGAGAAGGACAAGGGGGGAGAGTGGAGGGAAGGGGGGAGAGAAGGAGGGGGCTTACCGTAATGTGTGGAGCTGCAGCTCCCTCTGTATTCAGTGCTGCATTTGTACTGAGTCTTACTCATTGAGTGTATGGAGTCCTACTAAATATAATCCTCACTCAGCAGCAGATAAGCCCACTACTTCCATTATCATCCATTAAATGCACACAGTGGAAATTCAAAATATGTCTTTACATTAATAACAACTATTAATGTTGCCTATGGTTTTAGATTACATTACTAAACATGTTATATTCTTACAGTAAACTAACATTGAAGTTTACAGGCTTCATCTGTCAATCATATGTTATGATCCACCCACCAAAAATAAACTAAAATCTCTTTCTAACAGCTAATAGTCACCAATTAATACATTGTTTTCAATGTAACGCACTGAAAAATACATGTGACAGCAAATAAGAACCAAAAAGGCCATTTTTAACTTGTTTATTCTCTCTAACTAAAAAGTACGACTTCATTAATTCTCAGGAGAACCTTTTGCTTACCCCAGGCATGCTTAAATTGGTAGCACGACTTTAGCGCGCACACACAAAAGCGCGCCGACGCATGCGCGCACACACAAAAGCGCGCCCATCAAGAGCCCACCCGACATCTGCACGCATGAAAACAGAGTGATGGGTAGTGATGCAGCGACTGTATGTATGCTTTTGAATAGCAGGGTGATAGTGAAGAGATGCAGTGACTTTATGTATGAACTACTATTGGAATAGCAGAGTGATAGGATAGAGATGCAATGACTGTACATATGAACTAGCATTGGAATAGCAGAGTGATGGCCTACAGATGAAGTGACGATATGTATGAACTAGTACTGGAATAGCAGAGTAATGGGGTAGAGATGCAATTACTTTATGTATGAACTAGTATTGAAAGAGTGATGGGCTAGAGATGAAGTGAGGGGTGTTAGGTTGACAGGTTTTAGTGTTAGGGGGTCTAAGGGTTAGGGTTAGGCTGCGGGGTGTAAGGGTTAGGCCGGGGGGTGTGAGGGTGCTCGCTAAAGTTGGGGTGCCAGAGGATGGAGACTTTTCCACTGGAAGGCTGTTGCATCTATCTACTAATCTTTCTGTAAAGTACTTACCCGAAATCTTCCATAGGAAAGGCTCAAGGAAATTAAAAGGCTGAGCATGCTTATTGCCCCAGGAATATCTAGGCCAGTGATGGGCAATAAGTGGCCCTCACATTTTCACCCCCCAGCAAGCCCTTTTCAATAATACACAGTCCATTATATCGCTCCACAAACAGTAATTATTTATCTCTTGTATCCTGAGCACTTATTGTTATCTGCACCACAACTAACAATTTACAAGTCACTTACCCATCAAAAATGATGGTATAATATTGTCTTAAATGGTGTCTTCTGTCTGTTTGTGCACCCTTTCTCTGTGTACCCTCTCTCTCTCTCTCTCTCTCTCTCTCTCTCTCTCTCTGTGCCCTCTACTTCTCTCTGTGCTCACTCTCTCTCTCTTTCCTTCTCTCTCCCTCCCTCCTTATATCTCTCCCTCCCTTATTCTCTATCTCCCTTCCTCTCTGCCTTCCTTTCTCTCTCTCTCTCTCTCTCTCTCCCTCCTTTCTCTCTTTCCTTCTCTCTCTCACTCCTTCTCTCTCTCTTCCTCTTTTTCTCTCACACCATCCCTCTCTCTCTCTCCCCCCCTTCTTCTCTCTCTCTCTCTCTCTCTCCCTCTCCTTCTCTGTCTCACTCCCCCTTCTTCTCTCCCCCTCTCCTTCTCTCTCTCACTCCCTCTCTCCCTCTCCTTCTCACTCTCTCCCCCCTCCTTCCTTCTCTCTCCTTCCCTCCTTCTCTCCCTCCCTCTCCTTCTCTCTCCCCCCTCTCTTTCTCTCTCCCTTCACCACGCAATGCGAGGGGAGCAGCTTTGCTGCGCACTTTGAGCCTTGCAATGCGCATTCGCAACTCGCAATTTTGTGAGCGTTATACACACACAACAACTATATTAGTGATTCACCTCTATTTCTCTCCCACAGTAATTTTCCCATAATGCTTGGAGTAATGGTATAACACCAAGAAAGATGTTACTATTATCATAGGAGATGAAATGCTAAAATAGGGAACCAAAGGACACCTGGAATAACTGGCAAGATTGGCTTTGGAGTACAAAATGAAGCAGGTCAGAGATTAGTAGAATTTTGTCAAGATCATTCTCTGGTTGTAGCAAACACCGTCTTCCAACAGCCTCCAAGACAACTCTACACATGGACATCACCAGATGGACAACATAGAAATCAGATTGACTATATACTCTAGAGCTCTAGACAGTCAGCAAAAACAAGACCTGGAGCTGACTGCGGCTCAGACCATGAGCTTCTTTATTGCACAGTTCAGAATTAAACTGAAGAAAAGAGGGAAAACCATCAAACCAAGTAGAAACAAAATAAATAATATCGCTTGTGAATATGCAGTGAAAGTAAAGAAAAGATTTAAGAGACTAGACATGAAAGATAGAATGGCTGAAGAACTTTGAACCAAAGTTTGCAACATTATCCAGGGAACAGCAACAAAGAATATCCCTAGAAGAAAGAAAAGTAAGAAGTCAAACTGGCTGTCTGATGAGGCTTTAAAGTAGCCCAGGAAAGAAGGAAAGTGAAAAGTAGTGGAGATAAGAAAAGATTTGTCCAACTGAATGCAGAATTCCAGAGGAAAGCAAGAAGAGACAAGGAGACATTCTATAACGAGTGATGTAATGAGTTAGCAGAAGATAACAAACTGGAAAAGTCAATCTCTTCAACAGAATTGGTGATTTCAATGGAACCTTTCATGCCAATGTGGATGGGATAAAATACAAAAATAGTAGGGAATTAACAGAAGCAGATTAGAAAAAAAAGATTAGGTAGGGATACACTGAAGATCTATACAGGCAGCAGTGATGACCTCAATAACGTCCAATGAGCTGGAGTCTCACATCTTGGAGATTGAAGTTAAATAGGCCCTATGATGTCTTCCTGATAACAAGGCTGCAGGAGTTGATGGAATCCCAGCTGAACTGTTCAAGATTCTACAAGATGATGCTGTGAAATTGTTTATTGCACCATGCCAATAAAACTGGAAAACTCAACCTTAGCAAGAAGACTGGAAAAGGTCAGTTTACATCTCAAGCCCAAAAATAGACACCAAAGAGTGCTCCAATTATGGAACAATTAAATAAATTGAGGTACCAGACTATCTCATCTGCCTCCTGAGGAATCTGTATGTGGACCAAGAAGCAACAGTCAGAACGGTACATGGAACAACCGAATGGTTGAAGATCGGGAAAGGAGTGCAACAAGGTTATATATCGTCACCTTACTTATTCACCTTATACACAAATTACATCATGTGTAAGGCCGGGCAGGAAGATTCAAAAGCCAGAATTAATGTTGCTGGAAGTAATATCAACAACCTCAGATACGTGGATGATACTACTCTGATTGCTGAAAGTGAGAAGGAACTAAATGACCTATTGATGAGGATAAAAGAAGAGTAAATGCTGGCCTGCTGCTCAATGTTAAAAAGACGAAGATCATGGCTATCTCATAGAAGGAGAAGAAGTGGAGGCAGTGACAGATTTTATTTACCTGGGATCTCTTCAGAGGGTGGCTATAGCTTCTGCTATAGTGACTATAGCTTTTGCTTCTGGTGAGGAAATGGCAAGTTTGGACAAGCTAGTAAAAAGTAAAGATTTAACATTGTCAACAAAGCTACATAGTAAAAAGTATGGTATTCCCAGTAGTAACATACAGATGTGAGAGCTGGACTATAAAGAAGTCTGAGTGCCATAAAATTGATACCTTTCAATTGTGGTGTTGGCAAAAACTGCTTAGAGTCCATTGAACTGCAAGAAGATCCAAAAAATCAGTACTTCAGGAAATCAAGACAAACTGTTCACTGAAAGGTTTGATCATGAGGCTGAAGCTCAAATATTTTGACCATATCATGAGAAGACAGGATTCCCTAGAGAAGACGCTGATGCTGGGGAAGATTGAAGGCATTTGAAGAAGGGAGAGGCATTGATGGATAGATGAGATAACTAAAGCCATGAACATGAGCTTGATGGAGCTCAGAGGGGCAGTAGCTGACAGAGGTGCCTGGCGTGCTGTGGTCACTGAGAGTTGGACATGACTGAATGACTAAACAATAACAACAAACATCCAGGAACCTTCCATGTTCCAATTTTAGCATGGCTGGGACAAGCATAAGGCAACCTAAGGTTTAGTTACGCCTCACTATTAGTTAGTTAGAATGGGCAGAGTACATGGGCCTTTTGGTTTTTATTGCTTTCTAAATCACATTACAATATAATCATTGTGCTGGTGTCTTTAGAGCAGTTCTATTGATATGTACATGAGGGAAGGAAAATTAAAATATTAAGTAGGTTTAACACACAAGAACAGATTGGACAATTGAGCCATTCTTTCAAAGGATCATTTGTAGAGAAAGGTTGCGGCCAAAATACTGATTACATGACAATAGATTGTTTAATAAGACTATATGATGTTTGCATAATGGATTTCCCTAAATACTGGGGTTAGATCTCAGTTTGTTACATTTATAAAATAATGACAATATTCAGATAATTAACTTTCTGCTGTTTTAAAAACAGAAATATGTAACATGGTAATGAAGTATGCAATAAACCAATGTAAAGTCTGTAATAAACCGATGTAAAGTCTGTAATACACTAATGTAAAATACGTAATAAACTAACATAAAATATGTAATAAACTAATGTAAAATATGTAATAAACCAATGTAAAGGATGTAATAAACCGATGTAAAGTCTGTAATACACTAATGTAAAATACGTAATAAACTAACATAAAATATGTAATAAACTAATGTAAAATATGTAATAAACCAATGTAAAGGATGTAATAAACCGATGTAAAGTCTGTAATACACTAATGTAAAATATGTAATAAACTAACGTGAAATATGTAATAAACCAATGTAAAGTCTGTAATAAACCAATGTAAAGTCTATAATACACTAATGTAAAATATGTAATAAACTAATGTAAAGTCTGTAATACACTAATGTAAAATATGTAATAAACTAATGTAACATGTAATAAACCAATGTAAAGTCTGTAATACACTAATGTAACATATGTAATAAACCAATGTAAAGTCTGTAATACACTAATGTAAAATATGTAATATACTAACATAAAATATGTAATAAACTAATGTAAAATATGTAATAAACTAATGTAAAGTCTGTAATACACTAATGTAAAATATGTTATAAACTAACGTAAAATATGTAATAAACCAATGTAAAGGATGTAATAAACCGATGGAAAAGTCTGTAATACTCGAATGTAAAATATGTAAAAAACGAATGTAACATATGTAATAAACTAATGTTTAGTCTGTAATAAACCAATGTAAAGTCTGTAATACACTAAAGTAAAATATGTAATAAACTAACGTAAAATATGTAATGAACTAATGTAAAATATGTAATAAATTAATGTAACATATGTAATAAACCAATGTAAAGTCTGTAATACACTAATGTAAAATATGTAATAAACTAATGTAACATACAGTATGTAATAAACTAATGTAAAGTCTGTAATAAACCGATGTAAAGTCTGTAATACACGAATGTAAAATATGTAATAAACTAACGTTAAATATGTAATAAATTAATGTAAAGTCTGTAATAAACCAATGCAAAATATGTAATAAACTAATGTAAAGTCTGTAATAAACCAATGTAACGTCTGTAATACACTAATGTAAAATACAGTGCCTTGCAAAAGTATTCACCGCCTTGACTTTTTACCTATTTTGTTACATTAGAGCCTTAAGTTCAATGTTTTGTTAATCTGAATTTTATGTGATGGATCAGAACACAATAGTCTAAGTTGGTGAGGTGAAATGAGAAAAATATATACATAAAACAATTTTTTAGAAATAGAAAACAGAAAATTGGCATGTGCGTATGTATTCACCCCCTTTGCTATGAAGCCCATAAAAAGCATCCGGTGCAACCAATTACCTTCAGAAGTCACATAATTAGTGAAATGATGTCCCCCTGTGTGCAATCTAAGTGTTACATGATCTGTCATTACAAATACACACTTTTTTTGAAAGGCCCCAGAGGCTGCAACACCTAAGCAAGAGGCACCACCAACCAAACGCTGCCATGAAGACCAAGGAACTCTCCAAACAAGTAAGGGACAATGTTGCTGAGAAGTACAAGTCAGGGTTAGGTTATGAAAAAATATCCAAATCTTTGATGACCTCCAGGAGCACCATCAAATCTATCATAACCAAATGGAAAGAACATGGCACAACAGCAAACCTGCCAAGAGACAGCTGTCTACCAAAAATCATGAACCGGGCAAGGAGGGCATTAATCAGAGAGGCAGCACAGAGACCTAAGGTAACCCTGGAGAAGCTGCAGAGTTCCACAGTAGAGACTGGAGTATCTGTACATAGGACAACAATAAGCCGTACTCTACATAGACTTGTGCTTTATGGCAGAGTGGCCAGAAGAAAGCCATTATTTTCATAAAAAAACAAAATGGCACATTCTCAATTTGCGAAAAGGCATGTGGGAGACTTCCAAAATGTATGGAGGAAGGTGCTCTGGTCTGATGAGACTAAAATGTAACTTTTTGGTGGCAGCATCATGCTGTGGGGATGTTTTTCAACAGCCGGGACTGGGAAACTGGTCAGAGTTGAGGGAAAGATGGATGGTGCTAAATACAGGGATATTCTTGATCAAAACCTGTACCACTATGTGCGTGATTTGAGGTTCACCTTCCAGCAGGACAATGACCCCAACACTGCTAAAGCAACACTTGAGTGGTTTAAGGGGAAACATGTAAATGTGTTGGAATGGCCTAGTCAAAGCCCAGACCTCAATCCAATACAAAATCTGTGGTGAGACCTAAAGATTGCTGTTCACAAGCGCAAACCATCCAACTTGAAGGAGCTGCAGTAGTTTGGCAAAGAGGAATGGGCGAAAATCCCATTGGTAAGATGTGGCAAGCTCATAGAGACTTATCCAAAGAGACTTGGAGCTGTGATTGCCGCAAAAGGTGGCTCCACAAAGTATTGACTTTAGGGGGGTGAATAGTTATGCACATTGACTTTTTCTGTTATTTTGTCCTATTTGTTGTTTGCTTCACAATAAAAAAACAAAAAACATCTTCAAAGTTGTGGGCATGTTCTGTAAATTAAATGGTGCAAATCCTCAAACAATCCATGTTAATTCCAGGTTGTGAGGCAACAAAACATGAAAAATGCCAAGGGGGGTGAATACTTTTGCATGGCACTGGATGTTATAAACTAATTGAGGCACGCAGGACTTAGGCTGCAATGAGCGCTGAAGGCGCTGATTGCAAAGCTTGCAGTTGAGGCACACGGGACTTACGACCCATAGGGCTTAGAACACGTACATACACTGTGCACCTCGCAAAAATACGACTTTAACGGCCGAACCATGGAACTGGAAAGACCTAAAAAACAAAAAAACAAATATGCCTCGAATTCACTTCCACACTCACACACAGCACAGGGGGAGAGCCAGGAATCCTGTGAGTGAGGTTGCAAGTACATTTGTGGCATATTTGTTGTTATTTCACTGTGGGCATGGTGTTCTTTGGGTGACGTGATGTGATGGGAAAATCGCCTAAGCGAGGAAAAAAATGGTTGCCGAGGACAGAAAACTAGACAGAAGGACGGAAAACTAACCCGAATTACGTAAAAATTAGCCCTAAGCAGTAACACTTCATCCAAGCCACTAACATTAAACACAACGTAGTAACACTCAACCCAACCCAGTAACACTTAGCCCAAGCCCAAGGTGATCATTGCAATGCACAAAAGTTGAGGCTCGCGATGAGCACCAAAGAGGGCCCAGCGCTTCGCATTGTGTGGCAACAGCATTGCCAGGCTTACAATTTTACTCCGGTCATTTTTGACGGGCAACTGTGTTGTAGATTCTTCTGAAGTTGCACGCAAGTCCGGAGGTTGGAGGCTGGATTTAGAGAGAGAGCGGGTAGGTGATATTGGAGAGCAGATTCTTACATTTCTATTAATTTCTATTATCAGCATAACTATTTTACACTTACATTTTGATTACACATATATACTGATTACACTTAATCCAAATACACATAGAGTAAATAACACACATAGATACGCGTTGAGCCAGGTCACCACTTACACCCCCACCACAACAGCATAAAACATAAATAGTTTTTTACATCACAAATATATACACAAATACTTTTTTTCATTTATCCTTAAATTATTTTCCGGATTGATATGAAGGGAGGAAAGAGGAGGGGAGAGGTGGGGAGGAGGGGAGGAGGAGAGAGAGGAGAGAGAAATGGCCATGGGGAGTGTTGGAGAGGAGGCGGAGGGGGAGGAGCATGTGGGAAAGGAGGCAGAGGAGATGGACGAGGAGGAGGAAGTTGAAGAGGAGGTGGTGGAGGAAGAGGCGTGGTAGAGGAGGTGGAGAAAGAGGGGAGCGATGGAGGAGGAGGAGGCGGTCTGATCCCCGGGGATGAGAGACAGACCCCAGGAAAAGTTGAGGGAGGACAAAGGATCCACACCCACAGTCGGGAGGGCAAGAGGCTGAGGGCAGACACAGGGCCCCAAATTACTTCCCCACAAGAGATTGTGGTACTCCTGCATGCCATCCGTGAGTGGCCCACTATCCTTTCAGGGGGTATGGAAGTTAGGCCTGGGCCTAGTGACAGCAGTGGGCACAAAGAAAATGGATGTGAGGTCTATGAAGCACAAATTTGATAACGTCAGGGTCCTTGTGAGGAGGAAGATGGCCAAAGAGATGGCCGCAGCTTCATCAACAAGTGGTGGCCCAAATGTACCCATCACCTACAATGAGTGGGGAGGGACGTCAAGGACCTAATGAGCCAGGTGCCCGCCATTGGAGCTTCAGGCCTGGTGGCCCAGCAAGATCCAGTCTCCACGTCAGGTGAATATCACATATGCCAATATTCCACCACATGTACATCACACACACTACACATGTACGGGATGACCAACAAGGACACTGTCATCTTAATGGAACATACAATGGATAGATGGATCAGTTATGCGTCATTAAATCCATAAGGCTGACAAATCACTGTCTTCAGTGGGCACAACAACATTAATCAACCACAAGACTGTCCATGTATTGGTATGCCCACTGCAGCATATGCAGTCACAGCCCGCAACCAGAATCAAGAGAGGGTTAGGAGCAAATTACAATCAAGATCAAAAACCCAACAAAGATCTCATATAGCAAATGATAGCTACTCAGAGTTGTACTAAAAGGTACAGTTACCTCACTATAGGTTATATTAATTGTGTGAAAGAGCACAATATTCTGTTTTAAAGTGATCTTTTGCTTTATTGTAATTTAAATAAGAACAGTGATAACATATGCAGTCTAAGGTTTGTCTACAGAAACAATGCTGATTAACAGCCTCTGCCTTAATGAACGTTTCACATATTATTGTTTAACTGCTTACAGGAATGTAATCAGCCAGCAGTTAACCACTTAATTACCTAGAAGCTTCTGTTCCATCACACAGTGAATAATGAGGTAAATGGCCCTGTAAGTGATTCATCCAGGTTCAAGCCTAGATATAAGATAGTTAGGAAGGAACAGAAAACAATGTTTTCTCCAACATCATTAACACATAAACCTATATTTACTTGTTTCTCTTTTTCAGCTTCACGGAGGTCTGGGTCCACTGGTGAGCCGGAGGAGGGTGCGTCGGCTCTAGCGGAGCAGGAGGACACGGAGCAAGGGGGAGGAGGGACCACCACAAGGGTGAGGAGGGACCACCACAAGCCCCGTTCCCTGGTGATTGAGGAGGAGGAGGACTTCACCTAAGCAGCAGTGCCACTTGCTGGACCATATACCATACCAGTGGGTGGGTATCCCCCTCCTCCAGCAGCTGCAGCCATCACCAGGGCACACCTTATGGAGGGACGATAGGGACATGCCCCTACCTTCTCCTCCCCCCTGCTGTGCGTTGGCCTGGCTCAAACCACCAGGTTCACCGCAACCACCACCGGAATGGAGCCAGGCATCAGCCAGGCCATAGCCACTCCCCACAGGCCCATCACCACCACCTCCGCCACCTCCGCACCCACCTATGGGCCCAGAAGCCAGACCTCCATCCCCACCACCACCAATCCAGGCTGCTCAGGAGAAGATGCTGGCTGTGTCGAGACAGATCTTGCAGTGTCTCCAGGGGATCCAGGATAGTATCTCCTCCAATCACGAGGAGGTCATGAGCAGCCTGGTCAGGCACAATAGGGAGGAGAGGAGGCACCATCTCATGACTGAGTCCTACCTTGCCGGGCTGCTTAGGATGGGCGCGGTCCAGCATGTGACAACGGATGCAGTTCATGGCGCTCTGTTCCCCAACCCCCGTGCACTCGCAGCCCGGCCCCTCCTCTCCTCCCCCCATGCCTCCACCACCAGCACCGCTACTGGTTGTGCTGCTGCCTCATGGGGGCATGCCTCCCCCTGTCCCCCCAGCACCTGTGAGACGGTGGCCGCCCACGGGGGATTGGGCCCTGATGCTAGGCGGAGAAGGATGTAGGGGCTGCGCATATTTTTGTGCCTTCTCAACAGCTCTTCTCAATGACAATCTATTGGTCACAATGTTAACCTAATCTAACCTGGCTGCAGAGTCTTGGATCTTGACCTATGTGATGGTGATATTTTGTTAGCAGATGACTACCTCCCATCACATGGTCCATGATCCTCTTCTATGTGGACACGTAGGGTTCTGTTTAACATTTCACCAATTGATGGTCACTGAGGAATGCTGTTGAGAAGAGATGCTGCAGTCTCTATATTTTTTAAGGCCTTGGTTAGGCACAATTTAGGTCCAAGAAGGCATCTTCTGCATCTGCAAGCATTGTGAAGGAAATGTATTAAGTGTAAGAGTATCCCAGTGACCCCCTAACATGTAGCTTCCACAACATTAAAGCTATAATATATCCAGAAATGTAAGACAAGATTGTTGTTAGCTTAAATATAGACTAATACCGCTATGGCGGTGGACTTGCAAAGTCTCACAATGGCATGTTAATGACAGCCAGCATAAATATATGCACTAGTGAAGCATGTGTTCCTGTCCTCAATATCAGATCTAATGTAAGTAACATTGAATCTGGCTGCTGACCTTTGTGTCCTTAACCTGTGCTAACAGCTGTATAGCTGATGGATGTGATATCAATGTTGATGAAAAATATCATATGGAGAACGTGATCGTACACCTTGACCACTGACGCTGGTCACAGCTAAGCATTTATTGCCAGATGACACATCATTATTAATGGCATTGACCAGTGAGTTATCCAGAGACCTAGCTAATGGTTAGTAATGCTTGCAGATGGGAATAAGGTGAGTTGGTATATTGTTACTGTCACAACCTACAATGATGATGGAGTATAGAGGATCCTAGTCCTCTTATCTCCTGTAGGTTTTAGACCTAAGATTTGGGTGACTCAGACCAATGGACCTTCTTTGCGGATGCAACAGCATAAGTCCCAGCCTTTGGTAGTGTGCCTGGAAGAACCTGGAAGGGAGTCAGAACGATCTCCTCTACCAGCATATGCCCCTGGGTCAATAATACACCTGCACACAAAGTCTTGATGAAAATTATGAACCACTTTATTTGGAAAACAACATCTTTTAAACAGGCATACATAATTACCAGGAAGGGGCTACCTTTAGTCAGCCCCTAACTACCTCTGGCCAATCAGGCAGGGTCCCTATGAGGGAACCATGAGACTCCTCCCCAGGTCCACCCACTAGGTGGGGCCAACTAATTCATTTGGGTTCTGAATCTCCAGGGGAAAGCACCTTGGTTCTCCTGTGCGAATGCTATGAAGGCTGAGAAGCCTTCAGGCCATCCCATTGTTTCTGGGTGCCTGCCTGTCTGCTCTCCAGCTGTGAGCTTCCCATTGTTAGTTATCTGCTGGACACTTAGCTAATGGGATTAACAGGCCTTTGGGAACAAAGGAGGCTTGGCTGTATTCAATGGACTGCCCCTCTACAATATAATAACATACTAATATAATAACATACATTCATATTTACAAATACAACACACAATGTTTCACACACATACAACCAACACATCCCACCAGCTCCTTCACATGACACCCATTACAATGAGCCTAAACATGGAAGGGATGGGAATATGCTAAGGGATAAACTTATAATACTTTATCCCCTAGACCACAACATAACAATATATCCATAACAAGTGGGCCCCAAACCTTTTCTTCCACAGCAGGAGCCATGCACTTTGTCCAAACCCAATATGGCCACTGGCTGATTCATGACAAGCCTTCCCCAAGCGGGCAGGGAACATCCAAGATTTTCCCAGCTACGCTGATAGTCATGAATCTGCTGGTTTGGTCAGGCCCTCTGTATGCTAGGCCAGTTCTTGTCTGTCGCAAGGTGCAGAGTAAAGACCTCCCCCAGCCCTTGGCCTTGCTCCCACTGTATAGAGCAAATTGCTCTTCCTATGCAACCCCCACCCAAATAGTCCAGAATCCCATCTCTCTCTTTTTGGCAGCAGCATGGAAGTCACTGGGGACACAGTGGGTTGCACCCATACACTCTTCTGAGGCAAAACCGTATTTTTGGGATCCCCATAAAACAACCCCTGTCCCATAGCAACCCCTTTCCCCTCAGCCAGTCCCCACAGCTGGGCTGGGGTTTCTAAAACAGTCTCTGGGCCTATGGGATGGCAAGGGGGCAGTCCAGTACCTTTCTCAGCAAAATCATTATTGTTGGGAGCCCAATAACACAATAACTGCAGTAAAGTACATACCGGTCTGCGCTTGACTCCAGCATCCCTGATGGAGTCCGGACTTGGATGCTCCGTTTGCTCTGGCTCCTGGAAATCTGTATCTTTGGCCAGACCCTCCTGGTTTTCTTCCCCTTGGTCTGTCTGTGTTGCAGCCTGGAGAACTACGCTGTTCCCACCCAGGCTGTGCTTACACTCCTCCTTTACCTCCTCTATTGCCTTTGGTTGAATGACTGTGCTTTGGCTCTCTGATGTAGGCTGGGGAGTCTCGCAATTCCCACCCAGCTGGTTCTTTGGGGCCCTCAACTGACCCTCTTCTTATATGGCCTTTTGCTTGGTACCCTTATCCCAGTACTCCAGGTTTAACTGGGCCTTTGGAGCGGTGTCTGTTCCAGTAGTCCTCTGGACATTGGTTATCCAGGGTATCTCCCCACTTGGTTCACCCTCTACTATGGTGCCACACTGCACCCACGGCTCCTTTGCCAAGGCTGGCAAGCTTGCTGCCCCTGTTAGGCTCTTGGTGCCCCTGGCACTCTCTTGGTGCCCCTGGCACACTTGCTGTGTGAGGCCTGGTTCCCTGTAGCAAAGAACCAGTTCCTTTCCCTCTCCAAAGTCCATTACATAGCCCTCCTGGGGTCTTGGGTGGCTATCCTGAGCCCCTGGCTCCATTAGCAGTTCTGGCCCATCCACTATGCCTAGAACTTTGGAGGGCAGACTTAATTCATCTGGCCCTATCTTGTGAGTAGTTAGCCCTTCCTCTGGGATTACATCTGTTGGGATATCAGGGTGCCGACATTTATTATCTGACCCCACCCAGGGAACATTCCTCTGAGTCTCTGGCGCTTGTAGCTGGTGAGTAGGCCCTGACACAGTCTCTATATTTTTTAAAGGAACGCATTCTCCATCACTATGTTCTCCCCAGACCCCTTGCACACAATCACTTCGGTACATACCATCTGTGTTGTAATGATCTGGCGACCAGTCCACTTGACTGGGTTGTTCCCCTCTTGATGGGTAAAATGTCTCCCCATAGATCTCGTCCCACAACTCAAAATACTCCTCCTCCAGCTGCAGTTTCTGCTCAATCAGGTGTACCATTAAATTAGCCTCCATGGACCATGGTTCCAGTCCCAGACCATGACAGCGTTCCACAAACAAGTTGTTGTGCCTTTTAAAGGTTCCTATGCCCCCTTCCGGGTCACCATACACAATGTCATGGAGGCCAGAATCTATCTCCAAGCGGAAATCAAACTCCTCTCCAAGGCCACCAACTATTTTGGCATGAAAATGTGATATTGGTTCTCCAAGGCAACCTCTTTTCTGAATAGTACTTCCAGCCAGCCCATTAGCTCATCGTCCTGCCACAGATTTAGAATCGCCATCCATTTCTCTAGACGCAGTGTCTCTCTGTAGCCAAGTCTTTGCTGAGCTGGAGTTCTCGCACCATTGCGCTCCTGCCAGATCCTCTGGCAATGCTGGTCTAGTAAGTTGGACACCCCTTGTGCGGTCATCTTACTGGGGTATAAGTGCCTGGCTGCTTTAAACCGTCTTGTTGCTTCTTTGGTGATATCCGTCTGTTCCATTTCTGGTCTTTCTGTGGAGTCTCTCAACAATGCCACCAATTGTCACAACCTACAATGATGATGGAGTATAGAGGATCCTAGTCCTCTTATCTCCTGTAGGTTTTAGACCTAAGATTTGGGTGACTCAGACCAATGGACCTTCTTTGCGGATGCAAGAGCATAAGTCCCAGCTTTTGGTAGTGTGCCTGGAAGAACCTGGAAGGGAGTCAGAACGATCTCCTCTACCAGCATATGCCCCTGGGTCAATAATACACCTGCACACAAAGTCTTGATGAAAATTATGAACCACTTTATTTGGAAAACAACATCTTTTAAACAGGCATACATAATTACCAGGAAGGGGCTACCTTTAGTCAGCCCCTAACTGCCTCTGGCCAATCAGGCAGGGTCCCTACGTGGGAACCATGAGACTCCTCCCCAGGTCCACCCACTAGGTGGGGCCAACTAATTCATTTGGGTTCTGAATCTCCAGGGGAAAGCACCTTGGTTCTCCTGTGCGAATGCTATGAAGGCTGAGAAGCCTTCAGGCCATCCCATTGTTTCTGGGTGCCTGCCTGTCTGCTCTCTAGCTGTGAGCTTCCCATTGTTAGTTCTCTGCTGGACACTTAGCTAATGGGATTAACAGGCCTTTGGGAACAAAGGAGGCTTGGCTGTATTCAATGGACTGCCCCTCTACAATATAATAACATACTAATATAATAACATACATTCATATTTACAAATACAACACACAATGTTTCACACACATACAACCAACACATCCCACCAGCTCCTTCACATGACACCCATTACAATGAGCCTAAACATGGAAGGGATGGGAATATGCTAAGGGATAAACTTATAATACTTTATCCCCTAGACCACAACATAACAATATATCCATAACAAGTGGGCCCCAAACCTTTTCTTCCAAAGCAGGAGCCATGCACTTTGTCCAAACCCAATATGGCCACTGGCTGATTCATGACAGTTACAGTTAAAGTTTTAAGCACTGTACTGTACATGCTTTTTTCCTTTTTTTTTTTATTCTCCTCCGCCTTTTTTTTTTGTACCACTCCTTGTCAGATTTTGTGAACACTGTATGGGTGAAACTGGATTGGATTACACAGTCCAGAGGTTTATTCATCTGTTTGAATGAGCAGATATAGACAAGTTGTAAGTGCTATGTTCATTACTGGTTACTTAGATTAAATGGAGTGATTTGTGATTACCCTTTTTTTCATCAGATTCTGGGTGCAGTGGTGTAGTGACCACACGTGAGCCTGGTAGGTGCTATGCATCATGCTTATTCTAGACTATCACATTATCCCTTTTCGGTATCCCCTTTTTCCCAAAAGCCTCTTGCCCTTATGCGATCCGCACACACCTCAGCCATAATATTAATGCACAGTCTTGTACATGTCTGATTGTGCTCTGTGTATGATATAAAGCTTTGTACTGTTCTCACTGTGTCAATGTGTTTTCAATGGTTTGAGTTGTGGGACATCCACATACATCACATTTGTGCCACAATCTATCAGTCAACTAATGAGCCCTAGTTAGTGAGTAATAGATCAATACATATATTAATAATGCAAATCATATAATAATACTGGTAGCTTGCCCGTCATAAATTACATATTAAAAACTGTCTGCATATATATCCTTCTCTTACTCCCTCCACCTCTCTCGCTCTCTCCTTCCCTCCTCCTCTCTATCTCTCCCCTCCCTCTCTTTCTCTCTCTCCTCTTTGTTACTGATAGGGTGAGTTGGCTGTTGATCCACGTGCCTCTGCACAGCCTCCATGTGTGTTTGCGGCCCTTCCTAATGGATTAGAGTAGATTTGCATGGTGTATGTTCCCCTGGTACTTGATATATGTCGTGTGGAGGTATAATTTGGTCTCTATTTCTTTTCACAATGTAGATGTGATGAGTGAGATGTTTGTGCAATTATCTTTATATTTTAGGGTCCACATGAGAGCCTCAGTGAGTGAGAAAGGGATGATATGGCAGGCAATTTCATGTTTTTGTGTTGAAAATTAATCAGGTAGTGTGTCTTTAATTGCTTTATACATGTTGCAGCAAGGATTTTCATATTAGCATATGCATGACCATTCCAACATATGATAAAATAACATATTTTTAAAGGAATATTTAATCAGATAGTGTGGCTTTAATTGCCTTATGCATGTTGCAAAAATTATTTTTTTAAGCCTATGTTTTTTATGAATTGTTGTGCAAGTAATTGTTATGCCTTTCCTTGCTTTACACATATTTTAAAGTCCAGTGGTGTGTTTATATTGTCCTTTTCCGTGTTAAGGACTTGTCTGTAAACCCATTGTGGGTCACATTTGGAGCCCGTAATATTTTTGGCTACATTTGCGTCTTTGGGGAATTGTAGCAATTTAATAGCAATTTGAGATTTTAGCGATCGTAACATTTACGCGCTTGTAAGATCAATAGCTTAACTGGCTCGGATTTCCGATTTTGACAGCTTGTGGGGATTTTTAGCCTGTAACCCGCAGATCATTTGTGGGTAACTAAAAGAGGCTTATTTAATAGCTGTAACTTTTGCGGGCTCCTTTACGAGCTTCAGGAACTACAAATAGGTGAATTTAATAGGGCCCTTAGTTTTAAAATTCTCAGTCTTTCCTAATCATCTGCTTCTCCTTCACATTTGGGTTCCTATGCACTGGCCGAGTGGCTTTATGAATGAATACATCCCCTGGCAATTATTAAACAATTGGCCCTTACATGAACTATGAAACAAAACTATAAAGTGATTAAATAAGGATAAAGTCTGGGCCCCAGCAGAACGACGGCCACGCTGGCTTCAAATGGAAATCTGAATCTTAAGAACATCTGGTTTATTTAAAGTGCTCTGGAAAAGATCAAGTCATATCAAGAGGAGAGCGGAGCCAACAGCGGGTAACAGCTGTCACTGAACACACAAAACTTTATACGTATAAGAGATTCACAATGTTTACCAGTTTTATTTATTTACGTCTCAAAGAGCTATAAAGGACCAATACAATAAATTGTACAATAAATTATATAATTTATTTATTTGTGTCAAGCTCAGAAATCTAACCTCTCATACAACCAAAAGCCAGAAAGTGACATCTTGAGTTCATATGTTTAGCTCCAAGGAATAATATTTACAAGAGAAGTTTCCTGAATTTGAAAGTAATATTTTTTCAAGATTAAGGATCACTGAAGTAAAAATGCACATCATGAGTTTTAATATGTATTTGCTTCGTATTACCATATGCTCTAAAGGGTCTCTGTCACCCCAAAATCAAGTTGATTTGTTTTGATTATGATTATTCTTAAAGAACAAGAAACCTGGCTATGTTTTGTTATCCATTTCTTCTAAAGTGAATCAAACCTGGTGAATTCCATGTTGTTGTTGCTGCATGTCTCGGTAGTTGCCAAAATAAAGACCCCAAACATTATCTGGAAGTTAGACCCCTCTCCCACATTTGGAAAGCACTCTGAGCCGCACATTACCAAAATACAGAGATGCACATTAAAAGTTGAACTTGATGGACTAAAAGTCTTTTTTCAACCTCAATTACTATGTAACTATGTAACATTAGCATACTGAGCTGCCCATTAGCATACAGGAGCAGCGCAATAACATACAGGAGCCACACATTAGCCACACTAACATACAGGAGCCACACTGAGCTGCACATTAGCATATAGGAGCCACACATAATAATACTGGGCCACACATTACCATACTGAGCTGCACATTAGCATACAGGCGCCACACATTAGCATGCTGAGCAACACATTAGCATACTGCGCTGCACATTAGCATAAGAAGCTGCACATGAGCATACAGAAGCTGCACATTAGCATACTGAGCTGCACATTAGCATACGAAGCTGCACATTAGCATACAGGAGCTGCACATTAGTATACTGAGCTGCACATTAGCTTAAAGGAGATGCACATTAGCATACTGAGCTGCACCTTAGTATACTGAAATACACATTAGCATACAGGAACTGCATATTAGCATACTGAGCTGCATACTAGCATACAGGAGCAGCACATTAGCATACTGAGCTGCACATAGCATCCTGAGATGCACATTAGCATACAGGAGCCGCACATTAGCATACTGAGCTGCACATTAGCATACTGAACAGCACATTAGCATACAGAAGCCGCACATTAGCTTACAGGAGCCACACTTTAGCATACTGAGCTGCACATTAGCATACTGAACAGCACATTAGCATACAAGAGCCACACATTAGGACACAGAGATGCACATTAGGATACAGGAGCCGCACACTTGAATACATAGCCACACATTAACATACAGGAGCCGCACATTAGCATACAGGAGCCTCACATTAGGACACAGAGAGGCACATTAGTGTACTGGACTGCACATTAGTATACAGGAGCCGCACATTAGCATACCGAGCTGCACATTAGCATACTGAGCTGCACATTAGCATACAGAAGCCGCACATTAGCTTACAGGATCCACACTTTAGCATACTGAGCTGCACATTAGCATACTGAACAGCACATTAGCATACAGAAGCCGCACATTAGCATACAGGAGCCACTCATTAGGACACAGAGATGCACATTAGTATACTGGACTGCACATTAGGATACAGGAGCCGCACATTAGCATACTGTGCTGCACATTAGCATACTGAACAGCACATTAGCATACAGGAGCCGCACATTAGCATACTGAACAGCACATTAGCATACAGAAGCCGCACATTAGGACACAGAGACGCACGTTAGTATACTGGACTGCACATTAGCATACAGGAGCCGCACATTAGCATACTGAGCTGCACATTAGCATACAGAAGCCGCACATTAGGACACAGAGATGCACATTAGTATACTGGGCTGCACATTAGCATACAGGAGCCGCACATTAGCATACTGAGCTGCACATTAGCATACAGGAGCCGCACATTAGGACACAGAGACGCACATTAGTATACTGGACTACACATTAGTATACAGGAGCCGCACATTAGCATACTGAGCTGCACATTAACATACAGGAGCCGCACATTAGCATACAGAAGCCGCACATTAGGACACAGAGATGCACATTAGTATACTGGGCTGCACATTAGAATACAGGAGCCGCAAAATCAATTCTACATTTTTCAATAATTATTTACTGTAAAGAAAAACTGCTAATACAATATATAGCCAGTTTAAGCGCTCTTTAAAATGAAATTAACTTCCTGTCATTCAACTTTTTTTAGCATTAATTTTAAAGATCACATTTTAAATAATACCGTTTTTTAGATAATAGAAATAATTATATCTAGTGTAGAAAAACAACTTTAAATATAGACAATGTGTAATGGTGTTTTTTCTGCTCTATCCTGATATGTTAAAAGGAACAGAGGAACAGTGAGCCTTATGGATATATGAGCTGTAACATATGTAGATTTGGTTTCTAATATTTTTTTTAATGTAATTCGGGTAACCAAACACAATACGGTCTCTAAGTTCTTGTTGACAGGTCCTCTAAACTCAATGGTAAGATAAAGGCAGATCAAACACAATGTTTTTATCTGGCTTTCAGTGTTAATTTTCTTCAATTATTATACTTTATTTTCCATGCGGGGGTCAGTTTTGTAATATATAAAACTGGTTCCTTTAAATGCATGACAGGATGTTTTAGACTTTAAAGCCTACTAACAAATGGTCTGCAAACATTTGCATCCATAGATGTTGTTATACAAGATGAAGATTTCTATTAGATAGTGATAGTTATGCTGAGAAAGTAACCGGGATGTTACAATAATCTACAGCAGTGATTCCTAAAACTTATTTTTTTCAGATAGATCGCTTTATAGTTGGCCACTTGATTATTGCTAGTGGCCACTACTGGAATATAATCTGTACACTTACATACCATATAATATAGTACAGGGTAGTCCACTGGTGGATCGCGATCTCCTGGATCTTATTTGGATCTTAATGTATCATAAATCTCAACTCAAGCTTCCAAATACTTATATTATATTATATTTTGTATTGTATTATATATTATAGTATACATATTATATATTATATTCTTCACTATATAACTTATTCTGGTGCCCTTTTGAATAGTAGCAAAGCTAATAAATAGAAAGCCCTGATGCTAAATTTTTTGGGTACCCACTTTGCAACTTCTTTATATACCTTGTTGTTGCTGTTCAGTCCTTCAGTCGTGTCTGACTCCCGTGACCATATGGACGCATGTGTTTCTGTTTGTGCTTATCCATATGTTTTTCTTGGCAGATATACTGAGGTGGGTTGCCAGTTCCTTCTCCAGTGGATTTGTTTGACATCTTTGCTATAACCTGCCCATCTTGGATTACGCTACATGGTATAGCTCACAGTTCATTTAAGTACACAAGTCCCTTCACAGCGACAAGGTAGCGATCCAGAAAGGGATATACCTTGTATGGTTGAATAAAAAACAAAAAAATATATGTTGATGTTGGATGACCCCTAGGGTCATCATTATCTGCCCCCTCCCTAATAAACTACTTCAGGTTCCTGCCAATAGAAGAGCGCCGCTACCCTCTTGTTGGCCCTGGTGCTTTGCACCTGCTGCACCAGCAGCAGAAACAACTACTGCTTCTGAATGGCATTATATACAAATATTTTGTTTTGCACCTGGCGTGCTCTTATGTAAATAGATTCAGAGCCACAGGGGTAATCAATAGCTGTTGGAAACGGTCAACTTCTTGCAAGAAATGCCACTGTATTCATAGAAGGTGGATTGGAAAGATAGGTAAAATTTGTAATCTAAATTATCAGGTTACTTTAGGAAAAATGCAATGTTTTTAATAACAATCATATGATAAAGTGCTTTGTTATTTAATATATAGTTTTTAATTACACAATTTTTAAACCTCTGTTGTGTCGTTAAAGTATTTTTTTAACAAAGATATTATATGTCCTTTTTTATTGATTTCTCCTCCCTGTCCTCTTACTTATTCCTCTTCTTATCTCTCCTCTTTTTCTCTCTCTTTTCCCTTAATTGCCTCTATCCTCCCATTATTCTCATCCTCCTGTCTCCCACTTCCATCTGCCTCCTTTCGCTCCACATTCTCTATCTTTCCTCATTCCCTCTCTCTCCTTTCCTGTCTGTTCCAAATCTTTCTTGTTCTCTCCCCTTTTCTTTCTTCTCCCTCCCTTATATATTCCCTTCACCACCCTCTGCTCCCACTATCCTCTTTCCCCTTTCTCTTCCCATTTTCTTTCTTTTCACATTATCTTACCCTACCGTTCTGTCATCCCCCTTCTCATTCCCTTCCCATACTTTTACTCATCTCTCCTCTCTCTCACACTAATCCTCCTCTCCTTCCAATTCCTTCTTCCTTTCTCCTCTCTACATCTCCAACTCCCCCTTATCTCTTTCCCATCTTCTCATCTCTCTTGTTATCATTTCCCCCTTACCCTCATCTTTCTACAGTTCCTTGTCCCTTCCTTTCAATTTCCTCTATCTTCTCTCTTTCCTTTCTTTCTAATCACCTCATTTTCTCACTCTTCTATCTCACCTTCCATCTTCCGTCATTCTCTCTCTTCCCTTCTTTCTTCCCCTCCTCACCCATATACTCCGACTCTCCATTCCCTCCTTTTTTCTCTACCATGTCTTTTTGCAGAAGCCCTCCCTTCACAAGCTCTGTCTCTGCTTCCCACCATACCCATCTACTCTTCTCCTACAACCACCACCCTTCCCTTTTCTCCCTAGACCCCTTTCTATAACAAGTGTATTATTATGCTTGCTCATAAACCTAAAAAAATACATGTTTTTGAATGAGGAAACAAACTAACAACATAAACAGCCATGTATCCACGAGCCTAAAAGCATTTTTAAAGAAAATATTTAATTTTGCAGAGTTCTTGTGTCACGTGGGCTCTGTTTCAGATAGTTTGTTTGATTGTAGTTGAAGAGGGTTAATTATCCTACTGGGGGATTTACAGTGGCCATCTTTTAGCAGAAGTGAATAGAGGTCTTATTTGAATCCACAGTTCTCCTTCATTCTGCCCAAATTTCTAATCCTGTTACAGACAAAGACCAAATGCTGCGATTGAAACAAGTTTTAACACAATAGTTAGCATATAAAGGCTGTATTTCTTATTTAACATTTTTGTGAAAACATTTTGCACCTTATCACGTTTTCTATAAAAGTATACTATAAATATGACACTTAATTTGTTCTTTAATAAATTGGGGTCAGAGATAGAAAATGGAGGGCCCTGATGCAAAAAAAAATAAATGCTCCCCACCTGAGGGGGTTTATAAAATGTTTTTGCTTAGGTGCCCCTGTCCAATTTGCTCAGCTCCCCTCCCCAAGACCCTATCAAATTGATGCTCTCCCCCAAGACCTCTTTAATAGCTAACCTCTGTCTGCAGCATAGCTCCAGGACTCTTGTTCTCCACTTTCTGACAACAGCTTCTCCAAATGGGGCGGAAGGTGAGGCCGATGGGAGAGTATACACATACAGTATATACATATACTATCTCTACATAGAGTCCAGTCACTCTCAACATCCACCACCACACAGCGCCCACCACTCTTAGCATCCATCCCTACATGGCACCCAGTCCTTGGCGGGCCCTACACTACAGAAACAAATTAAATGCAAAAAAAAGAAAATTACACAGCACTGGGCTGTCCCAGAGCAGGGCCCTGGTGCACTCCACCACCTGTACTACTAGAAACTCTGTCCCTGGAGTGGCTTATTTGCAGGATTCATGGTATGAATTAGCTGCACAATGAGGAGCTCCACAAGACTAAAACGGAGATGGATGTGGGCAATTTAAACACCTTCCTATCCAACTTTCATCCATGTCCATATTGTGTGCTGATATAGGTGTATGTTGTAAAGGGACCATATTTTGTGGATTTAAGTACCACTGTATGAACTTTTAAAGGCATTCTGCCAGTTAATGGAGTATGCAAAGGAATGAGAATTGAGCACTGTGACGAAGTGCCCTTCGCCACTTTGTCTTGGAGAGGACTGTTTGCCAGCCTCCTGCCCTGTGACTATGGCCCTGGTACATATTGCCCTTCGAACACAGTATTTGGCCATACCAGAGTGTATGTCACTCATTCTGGCCCTTTACATACAGGGGGGTCATTCGGTACTTGCCCTGTGTGAACCATGATACCAAAGATAGCTATGCCATGGAGCCCATTCATATAATGAAAGACTATGGGAAAGACTTTAGCTACATGGCAATTGAACTGTGTGAAGATGATCTGAGCGCTATTCGGTAGTTTTGTGCGCTCAGATCCCAGCTGTAACGGAACCCATCACTGTTTTACCCTGTTTAATTGTTATTTAATTCTTGGTTAAAATATGATCCTAATAATATATGTATGTTGGTTTATGCTCTGCAGAATATTGGCCCCAGGCTAGTGCAGACCTTGGCAGGAGAGATAATCCTGTTACAGATAAGGGAGTCGATTGTATAAAGTGTTCATTCTCAGATAAGAACAAAGAAGGCTGATTTAATCATTGTCTGATTATATCAAGTTGCCTCAGGGAGGGGTGACCACACCTATTGTCCTATATGTGTATTGTGTGGGGGATATGTGAAATGTCTGTGTGTTATGTGAAAAACATACTTTTACTAACTTTTGAACCCCTGGTCTGATTCATGCCATTTTTTAATATGGTGTTCCCCTGGGTGAGAGATATTGAACGGTGCTGGACTTAAAGGCGTACCCTCTGTTTTTGGGGTACATCCAGAATGTGGTTAAAATTGTGTCTGTTTTAATTGTGTTATCTGTTATCTGAGGGGGGGGAGACGTGGGGGTTGAACCATGTATATAATTGGCTGTGATAATTATGTGGGTGTAGCCCTTCAGAGGGCACCATTGCATAAAAGGAGATCCCCTGTCATTAAAGGATACTACTTGACCCTTCAAAACGTAGTCTCATCTCGTTATTGGAGGGGATGGCTCTATCATACTGGGGATTGCTATGCTTTTGCATACTCCCTTGAGCTGTAACTACTGAACGCTTGTTCCTGATGTGTCCTCCTTGGAGGAGAGGTCTTCCCCACACGGTCCTGGATGCTGGAGATTCAGCTAAACTACGGCGGTTGTGGAGTCTGTGGTGGTTTAGGTGTCCGGTGCGGTGCTTGTAGGCCTCGGCACAAACTAGGACGTGTCTATCAATGGAGGTACCCGGTCGGGGTGCCAGTAGATCCGTTACATTGGCTGGCAGTGGTGGGATGGCGTCCTAGTAAGTGGAAAAGCAGCACGGAGACACCGGTAACGTTTGGAGTTACAAATTGAGTGCAATGCTAGTATCCGTACAGCGCTCCTGGCTACAGCAGGATGGAACCGGCTAGTTTTCGGACAGCGATCCATGATGAGGATGAGGAGGAGGTCGCGGACTACAGGGATGCAGACAGAAAGGAACTCTGGTATGATGCCCTGGAAGATGCCCAATTGTGGCGAGGTTAGAGTCTCCCCAGTGATGAGCAGCGGCTACAGAAGCGTGTGGAGATGCGGATGTATCTATTGGGAGAGCAGCCCCTGGATGAGTGGGTGACAAGACTAGAGACCCTGGTACGGCGAGAGATCTGGCTAGACAACGCATACCAGGCCCTCTGGTGGCATACCGTTCGACTTACCCCCTGGACGTCCGAACACGACTTACCGGAGGGGGATGATTATGATGGCCCGGGTTTATTATGGGATGCCTTGGAGGACAACATTGATCTTGGCAGCACAGAGGAGTCTAGGTTTTGGGACATCTATGACTACCGGATGGGCATGTATGTCTGGGATGACGAAGCCGAGGTGAGCAAAGACATGACCCACCTGGTAACGAGAGAGTGGGAGCTGGAGCAGGACTACCAAAACCTGCTCAGCTTCGTGCAGCCCCAACCTACTCGACAAGCAGAACTAGACTTCATTGACTGGTCCTGGGATGACCTCCAGATGGCAGGTAGAGATGGGACCGAGGTCTCTCTACCGGCCCTACAGGGGGCAGAAGGTGTCGTCCTTCCCCCCCAGCGGCAGTGTGAACCCCAGGGGGCAGAAGGTGTCGTCCTTCCCCCCCAGCAGCAGTGTGAACCCCAGGGGGCAGAAGGTGTCATCCTTCCCCTCCAGTGGCAGTGTGAACCCCAGGGGGCAGAAGGTGTCCTCCTTTCCCCCCAGCGGCAGTGTGAACCCCAGCGGCAGTGTGAACCCCAGGGGGCAGAAGGTGTCGCCCTTCCCCCCCAGCGGCAGTGTGAACCCCAGGGGGCAGAAGGTGTTGTCCTTCCCCCCCAGCGGCAGTGTGAACCCCAGGGGGCAGAAGGTGTCGTCCTTCCCCCTCAGCGGCAGTGTGAACCACAGGGGGCAGAAGGTGTCGTCCTTCCCCCCCAGCGGCAGTGTGAACCCCAGGGGGCAGAAGGTGTCTTCCTTCCCCCCCAGCGGCAGTGTGAACCCTAGGGGGCAGAAGGTGTCATCCTTCCCCCTCAGCGGCAGTGTGAACCCCAGGGGGCAGAAGGTGTCGTCCTTCCCCCCCAGCAGCAGTGTGAACCCCAGGGGGCAGATGGTGTCATCCTTCCCCCCCAGCGACAGTTTACCCTAACCAGGGGAGACACCAATCTCCCAGACGGCGCAGATGGGACCGTGGTCTCTGCGCCCACAGCCTGTCCAGATCCCCAAATACCCTCACTGGGACAACCGGAGGAGGGGGTAAGTACAAATTCCCCTCCCCAGCTAACTCCTAATGTGGCCCCAGGGTTAACAGAGGAAATGTTAACCCCCACTGACCCCCACGTTTCCCTGGCTACTGAGCCGGAATATGTCCCAAGTACCCCAGCAGAAGAGCTGGCATCAGGGCAGAGTGCCGCTGGCCTCTGCCCCTCAAGTCCCCTCAGTGTGTTGCCCCATCACCACAGCGAAATATCCAGGTGCCGTAACTGTTTGTTGTGGGGGGGCTGCTCTAGCACTGGTTTATTGTGGGTTGGTGGATCATCTAACGGAGGCACTGACCGGCAGAAGGTCAGGTGCCTGGTTAGACTTCCCCCCAAAGGGGAGATGTGTGACGAAGTGCCCTTCGCCACTTTGTCTTGGAGAGGACTGTTTGCCAGCCTCCTGCCCTGTGACTATGGCCCTGGTACATATTGCCCTTCGAACACAGTATTTGGCCATACCAGAGTGTATGTCACTCATTCTGGCCCTTTACATACAGGGGGGTCATTCGGTACTTGCCCTGTGTGAACCATGATACCACAGATAGCTATGCTATGGAGCCCATTCATATAATGAAAGACTATGGAAAAGACTTTAGCTACATGGCAATTGAACTGTGTGAAGATGATCTGAGCGCTATTCGGTAGTTTTGTGCGCTCAGATCCCAGCTGTAACGGAACCCATCACTGTTTTACCCTGTTTAATTGTTATTTAATTCTTGGTTAAAATATGATCCTAGTAATATATGTATGTTGGTTTATGCTCTGCAGAATATTGGCCCCAGGCTAGTGCAGACCTTGGCAGGAGAGATAATCCTGTTACAGATAAGGGAGTCGATTGTATAAAGTGTTCATTCTCAGATAAGAACAAAGAAGGCTGATTTTATCATTGTCTGATTATATCAAGTTGCCTCAGGGAGGGGTGACCACACCTATTGTCCTATATGTGTATTGTGTGGGGGATATGTGAAATGTCTGTGTGTTATGTGAAAAACATACTTTTACTAACTTTTGAACCCCTGGTCTGCTTCATGCCATTTTTTAATATGGTGTTCCCCTGGGTGAGAGATATTGAACGGTGCTGGACTTAAAGGCGTACCCTCTGTTTTTGGGGTACATCCAGAATGTGGTTAAAATTGTGTCTGTTTTAATTGTGTTACCTGTTATCTGAGGGGAGGAGACATGGGGGTTGAACCATGTATATAATTGGCTGTGATAATTATGTGGGTGTAGCCCTTCAGAGGGCACCATTGCATAAAAGGAGATCCCCTGTCATTAAAGGATAGTTCTACTTGACCCTTCAAAATGTAGTCTCATCTCGTTATTGGAGGGGATGGCTCTATCATACTGGGGATTGCTATGCTTTTGCATACTCCCTTGAGCTGTAACTACTGAACGCTTGTTCCTGATGTGTCCTCCTTGGAGGAGAGGTCTTCCCCACACGGTCCTGGATGCTGGAGATTCATACAGGGTGGAAGGAAGACGGCGAGGCTCCAGCTAAACTACAGCGGTTGTGGAGTCTGTGATGGTTTAGGTGTCCGGTGCGGTGCTTGTAGGCCTCGGCGCAAACTAGGACGCGTCTATCAACGGAGGTACCCGGTCGGGGTGCCAGTAGATCCGTTACAAGCACATTATTTAAAAACAAAATATATATATATATATATATATATATATATATATACATTTTTTTTATACATATTTTTTATTTTATTTCCAATGACTCCATTTGCAGCTCTGATCAAGCACTACATCCCTCCTTAGCAACATTCTGCAACATGCTGCAGGCACATAATCCCTAGGACAATACATTGCACATCCAGCTCTATATACGCATAAGCGGCAGAGGGCAGACCTATACAGAAACTATTTGATTTTATGCAAAGCTTCTAAACAATTCTTAATAAAGTATATAAAAGAAAAAAGATACACAGATTTATCACATATAATAGTTGTCAAACTACGAAATGTCGTCATACGAAGCGAGGAACGCAGTTCAATCCGCACTTGCGGAGGTGGAGGCTCTACGCCGCCTCACAAGGGGTTAAAAACACCCACAGAATCAGGACTTTGAAAAATACATCTAACACACAATGACTAAATACGGACTTACACAAAAAAATACGAGCCGGGGGACTTAGAAAAAAAAACAATGTTGAAAATGACATAAAAAGCTTACCCACAGCAAGTTAAGTTACGCCTCAATTTAAGTCCAATTTACAGAGCTTTGACACACGAAAATCCCCTAAGTGAGATAAAAACTGGGCGCAGAAAAAAACGAAAACGAGGCTACACGACCCTAAAGCCGTAAAACAGCAACAAGCACATACAGCTTTTCCAAAAAGCCTTACGAGGTACAAGATACACCTTTAGCAAAGATGCTAAATCATCCACACACGCGTACCACATACACATTCGCCGCCATTTTACAACACTAACTTACACAATGCGGAAGTACATAGCTACCCTAACGGCTTCCCCTTGCGCACGCAGCATATTTATACTACACACTGCACACATTGCTGACACTTACACCTCAGCTCCACAATAGTGCAAACCTACATTGTATGCTGCAGGAACATCAAAACAGATTGTCAGCTCTTCAGCACAATGCTTCCTGCATGTATTACTTACAAATAGGTAAAGTATATTAATTTAATAATGTATTACTTATTTAATTAGCATACAAAACTACATATACACAAAAAAAACAAAACACTATCTCAATAAACGCAAAAGCCATTCACCGCGCGCCTCACAACAAGCGCCAACGCTGCTCATAGCACACAAACTATGCCAGGGGACAGCCTTGCAATAAGCACAGGAAGCAGATCAGCGCCAAGTTTACAATGAGCACCTGTGATAAAAAAATATACAACAACCAAGAGGCTCGCAATGAGTGCCGAAGGATGTCAGACCACCCAAAAAATGTACTGTATGTCTGTGGCAAACAGCATTACCTGCCTTACAATTTTATTGCCTCGTCATTTTTGACGGGCAAGTCGCTAGTTTTAATATAAATGTTATAATATTTACAATGTATCTTTCATATACAGTACAATTATTCTTTACTGCAAGGATTTATTTTTTCATATGAATATTACATAATTTTGTTACTTTCTCAGGTGGGTATGTCCTTGTAAACTAATGATCCTTCCATTCTACTAGCAAAAATTCAAGCATGTTTTTTCAATATAGTATATCTTAAAGGGATACTCCCCTTCTATATTGCAATCTAGTTGTGGTGAAGCAGCATGTGTACTTCAATGAACTTGTATGCAATACCATGTAAGGTCACGCAAGATGGGCAGGTCATAGCAGAGAGGTTTGATAAATTGCAGTACACTGGAGAAGGAACTGGCAACTCACTCCAGTATCTTTACCAAGAAAAACGTATGGACAGTTCTGGGACCATATTTTGTGGATTTAAGTACCACTGTATGAACTTTTAAAGGCATTCTGCCAGTTAATGGAGTATGCAAAGGAATGAGAATTGAGCACTGTGACGAAGTGCCCTTCGCCACTTTGTCTTGGAGAGGACTGTTTGCCAGCCTCCTGCCCTGTGACTATGGCCCTGGTACATATTGCCCTTCGAACACAGTATTTGGCCATACCAGAGTGTATGTCACTCATTCTGGCCCTTTACATACAGGGGGGTCATTCGGTACTTGCCCTGTGTGAACCATGATACCAAAGATAGCTATGCCATGGAGCCCATTCATATAATGAAAGACTATGGGAAAGACTTTAGCTACATGGCAATTGAACTGTGTGAAGATGATCTGAGCGCTATTCGGTAGTTTTGTGCGCTCAGATCCCAGCTGTAACGGAACCCATCACTGTTTTACCCTGTTTAATTGTTATTTAATTCTTGGTTAAAATATGATCCTAGTAATATATGTATGTTGGTTTATGCTCTGCAGAATATTGGCCCCAGGCTAGTGCAGACCTTGGCAGGAGAGATAATCCTGTTACAGATAAGGGAGTCGATTGTATAAAGTGTTCATTCTCAGATAAGAACAAAGAAGGCTGATTTAATCATTGTCTGATTATATCAAGTTGCCTCAGGGAGGGGTGACCACACCTATTGTCCTATATGTGTATTGTGTGGGGGATATGTGAAATGTCTGTGTGTTATGTGAAAAACATACTTTTACTAACTTTTGAACCCCTGGTCTGATTCATGCCATTTTTTAATATGGTGTTCCCCTGGGTGAGAGATATTGAACGGTGCTGGACTTAAAGGCGTACCCTCTGTTTTTGGGGTACATCCAAAATGTGGTTAAAATTGTGTCTGTTTTAATTGTGTTACCTGTTATCTGAGGGGAGGAGACGTGGGGGTTGAACCATGTATATAATTGGCTGTGATAATTATGTGGGTGTAGCCCTTCAGAGGGCACCATTGCATAAAAGGAGATCCCCTGTCATTAAAGGATAGTTCTACTTGACCCTTCAAAATGTAGTCTCATCTCGTTATTGGAGGGGATGGCTCTATCATACTGGGGATTGCTATGCTTTTGCATACTCCCTTGAGCTGTAACTACTGAACGCTTGTTCCTGATGTGTCCTCCTTGGAGGAGAGGTCTTCCCCACACGGTCCTGGATGCTGGAGATTCATACAGGGTGGAAGGAAGACGGCGAGGCTCCAGCTAAACTACAGCGGTTGTGGAGTCTGTGGTGGTTTAGGTGTCCGGTGCGGTGCTTGTAGGCCTCGGCGCAAACTAGGACGCGTCTATCAACGGAGGTACCCGGTCGGGGTGCCAGTAGATCCGTTACAAGCACATTATTTAAAAACAAAATATATATATATATATATATATATATATATATATATATATACATTTTTTTTATACATATTTTTTATTTTATTTCCAATGACTCCATTTGCAGCTCTGATCAAGCACTACATCCCTCCTTAGCAACATTCTGCAACATGCTGCAGGCACATAATCCCTAGGACAATACATTGCACATCCAGCTCTATATACGCATAAGCGGCAGAGGGCAGACCTATACAGAAACTATTTGATTTTATGCAAAGCTTCTAAACAATTCTTAATAAAGTATATAAAAGAAAAAAGATACACAGATTTATCACATATAATAGTTGTCAAACTACGAAATGTCGTTATACGAAGCGAGGAACGCAGTTCGGGCCGCACTTGCGGAGGTGGAGGCTCTACGCCGCCTCACAAGGGGTTAAAAACACCCACAGAATCAGGACTTTGAAAAATACATCTAACACACAATGACTAAATACGGACTTACACAAAAAAATACGAGCCGGGGGACTTAGAAAAAAAAACAATGTTGAAAATGACATAAAAAGCTTACCCACAGCAAGTTAAGTTACGCCTCAATTTAAGTCCAATTTACAGAGCTTTGACACACGAAAATCCCCTAAGTGAGATAAAAACTGGGCGCAGAAAAAAACGAAAACGAGGCTACACGACCCTAAAGCCGTAAAACAGCAACAAGCACATACAGCTTTTCCAAAAAGCCTTACGAGGTACAAGATACACTTTTAGCAAAGATGCTAAATCATCCACACACGCGTACCACATACACATTCGCCGCCATTTTACAACACTAACTTACACAATGCGGAAGTACATAGCTACCCTAACGGCTTCCCCTTGCGCACGCAGCATATTTACACTACACACTGCACACATTGCTGACACTTACACCTCAGCTCCACAATAGTGCAAACCTACATTGTATGCTGCAGGAACATCAAAACAGATTGTCAGCTCTTCAGCACAATGCTTCCTGCATGTATTACTTACAAATAGGTAAAGTATATTAATTTAATAATGTATTACTTATTTAATTAGCATACAAAACTACATATACAAAAAAAAAAAAAACACTATCTCAATAAACGCAAAAGCCATTCACCGCGCGCCTCACAACAAGCGCCAACGCTGCTCATAGCACACAAACTATGCCAGGGGACAGCCTTGCAATAAGCACAGGAAGCAGATCAGCGCCAAGTTTACAATGAGCACCTGTGATAAAAAAATATACAACAACCAAGAGGCTCGCAATGAGTGCCGAAGGATGTCAGACCACCCAAAAAATGTACTGTATGTCTGTGGCAAACAGCATTACCTGCCTTACAATTTTATTGCCTCGTCATTTTTGACGGGCAAGTCGCTAGTTTTAATATAAATGTTATAATTTTTACAATGTATCTTTCATATACAGTACAATTATTCTTTACTGCAAGGATTTATTTTTTCATATGAATATTACATAATTTTGTTACTTTCTCAGGTGGGTATGTCCTTGTAAACTAATGATCCTTCCATTCTACTAGCAAAAATTCAAGCATGTTTTTTCAATATAGTATATCTTAAAGGGATACTCCCCTTCTATATTGCAATCTAGTTGTGGTGAAGCAGCATGTGTACTTCAATGAACTTGTATGCAATACCATGTAAGGTCACGCAAGATGGGCAGGTCATAGCAGAGAGGTTTGATAAATTGCAGTACACTGGAGAAGGAACTGGCAACTCACTCCAGTATCTTTACCAAGAAAAACGTATGGACAGTTCTGGGACCATATTTTGTGGATTTAAGTACCACTGTATGAACTTTTAAAGGCATTCTGCCAGTTAATGGAGAATGCAAAGGAATGAGAATTGAGCACTGTGACGAAGTGCCCTTCGCCACTTTGTCTTGGAGAGGACTGTTTGCCAGCCTCCTGCCCTGTGACTATGGCCCTGGTACATATTGCCCTTCGAACACAGTATTTGGCCATACCAGAGTGTATGTCACTCATTCTGGCCCTTTACATACAGGGGGGTCATTCGGTACTTGCCCTGTGTGAACCATGATACCAAAGATAGCTATGCCATGGAGCCCATTCATATAATGAAAGACTATGGGAAAGACTTTAGCTACATGGCAATTGAACTGTGTGAAGATGATCTGAGCGCTATTCGGTAGTTTTGTGCGCTCAGATCCCAGCTGTAACGGAACCCATCACTGTTTTACCCTGTTTAATTGTTATTTAATTCTTGGTTAAAATATGATCCTAGTAATATATGTATGTTGGTTTATGCTCTGCAGAATATTGGCCCCAGGCTAGTGCAGACCTTGGCAGGAGAGATAATCCTGTTGCAGATAAGGGAGTCGATTGTATAAAGTGTTCATTCTCAGATAAGAACAAAGAAGGCTGATTTAATCATTGTCTGATTATATCAAGTTGCCTCAGGGAGGGGTGACCACACCTATTGTCCTATATGTGTATTGTGTGGGGGATATGTGAAATGTCTGTGTGTTATGTGAAAAACATACTTTTACTAACTTTTGAACCCCTGGTCTGATTCATGCCATTTTTTAATATGGTGTTCCCCTGGGTGAGAGATATTGAACGGTGCTGGACTTAAAGGCGTACCCTCTGTTTTTGGGGTACATCCAGAATGTGGTTAAAATTGTGTCTGTTTTAATTGTGTTATCTGTTATCTGAGGGGGGGAGACGTGGGGGTTGACCCATGTATATAATTGGCTGTGATAATTATGTGGGTGTAGCCCTTCAGAGGGCACCATTGCATAAAAGGAGATCCCCTGTCATTAAAGGATACTACTCGACCCTTCAAAACGTAGTCTCATCTCGTTATTGGAGGGGATGGCTCTATCATACTGGGGATTGCTATGCTTTTGCATACTCCCTTGAGCTGTAACTACTGAACGCTTGTTCCTGATGTGTCCTCCTTGGAGGAGAGGTCTTCCCCACACGGTCCTGGATGCTGGAGATTCAGCTAAACTACGGCGGTTGTGGAGTCTGTGGTGGTTGAGGTGTCCGGTGCGGTGCTTGTAGGCCTCGGCGCAAACTAGGACGTGTCTATCAATGGAGGTACCCGGTCGGGGTGCCAGTAGATCCGTTACATTGGCTGGCAGTGGTGGGATGGCGTCCTAGTAAGAGGAAAAGCAGCACGGAGACACCGGTAACGTTTGGAGTTACAAATTGAGGGCAACGCTAGTATCCGTACAGCGCCCCTGGCTACAGCAGGAAGGAACCGGCTAGTTTTCGGACAGCGATCCATGATGAGGATGAGGAGGAGGTCGCGGACTACAGGGATGCAGACAGAAAGGAACTCTGGTATGATGCCCTGGAAGATGCTCAATTGTGGCGAGGTTAGAGTCTCCCCAGTGATGAGCAGCGGCTACAGAAGCGTGTGGAGATGCGGATGTATCTATTGGGAGAGCAGCCCCTGGATAAGTGGGTGACAAGACTAGAGACCCTGGTACGGCGAGAGATCTGGCTAGACAACGCATACCAGGCCCTCTGGTGGCATACCGTTCGACTTACCCCCTGGACGTCCGAACACGAGACTTACCGGAGGGGGATGATTATGATGGCCCGGGTTTATTATGGGATGCCTTGGAGGACAACATTGATCTTGGCAGCACAGAGGAGTCTAGGTTTTGGGACATCTATGACTACCGGATGGGCATGTATGTCTGGGATGACGAAGCCGAGGTGAGCAAAGACATGACCCACCTGGTAACGAGAGAGTGGGAGCTGGAGCAGGACTACCAAAACCTGCTCAGCTTCGTGCAGCCCCAACCTACTCGACAAGCAGAACTAGACTTCATTGACTGGTCCTGGGATGACCTCCAGATGGCAGGTAGAGATGGGACCGAGGTCTCTCTACCGGCCCTACAGGGGGCAGAAGGTGTCGTCCTTCCCCCCCAGCGGCAGTGTGAACCCCAGGGGGCAGAAGGTGTCGTCCTTCCCCCCCAGCAGCAGTGTGAACCCCAGGGGGCAGAAGGTGTCATCCTTCCCCTCCAGCGGCAGTGTGAACCACAGGGGGCAGAAGGTGTCGTCCTTCCCCCCCAGCGGCAGTGTGAACCCCAGCGGCAGTGTGAACCCCAGGGGGCAGAAGGTGTCGCCCTTCCCCCCCAGCGGCAGTGTGAACCCCAGGGGGCAGAAGTTGTTGTCCTTCCCCCCCAGCGGCAGTGTGAACCCCAGGGGGCAGAAGGTGTCGTCCTTCCCCCTCAGCGGCAGTGTGAACCACAGGGGGCAGAAGGTGTCGTCCTTCCCCCCCAGCGGCAGTGTGAACCCCAGGGGGCAGAAGGTGTCGTCCTTCCCCCCCAGCGGCAGTGTGAACCCTAGGGGGCAGAAGGTGTCATCCTTCCCCCTCAGCGGCAGTGTGAACCCCAGGGGGCAGAAGGTGTCGTCCTTCCCCCCCAGCAGCAGTGTGAACCCCAGGGGGCAGAAGGTGTCATCCTTCCCCCCCAGCGACAGTTTACCCTAACCAGGGGAGACACCAATCTCCCAGACGGCGCAGATGGGACCGTGGTTTCTGCGCCCACAGCCTGTCCAGATCCCCAAATACCCTCACTGGGACAACCGGAGGAGGGGGTAAGTACAAATTCCCCTCCCCAGCTAACTCCTAATGTGGCCCCAGGGTTAACAGAGGAAATGTTAACCCCCACTGACCCCCACGTTTCCCTGGCTACTGAGCCAGAATATGTCCCAAGTACCCCAGCAGAAGAGCTGGCATCAGGGCAGAGTGCCGCTGGCCTCTTCCCCTCAAGTCCCCTCAGTGTGTTGCCCCATCACCACAGCGAAATATCCAGGTGCCGTAACTGTTTTTGGTGGGGGGGCTGCTCTAGCACTGGTTTATTGTGGGTTGGTGGATCATCTAACGGAGGCACTGACCGGCAGAAGGTCAGGTGCCTGGTTAGACTTCCCCCCAAAGGGGAGATGTGTGACGAAGTGCCCTTCGCCACTTTGTCTTGGAGAGGACTGTTTGCCAGCCTCCTGCCCTGTGACTATGGCCCTGGTACATATTGCCCTTCGAACACAGTATTTGGCCATACCAGAGTGTATGTCACTCATTCTGGCCCTTTACATACAGGGGGGTCATTCGGTACTTGCCCTGTGTGAACCATGATACCAAAGATAGCTATGCCATGGAGCCCATTCATATAATGAAAGACTATGGGAAAGACTTTAGCTACATGGCAATTGAACTGTGTGAAGATGATCTGAGCGCTATTCGGTAGTTTTGTGCGCTCAGATCCCAGCTGTAACGGAACCCATCACTGTTTTACCCTGTTTAATTGTTATTTAATTCTTGGTTAAAATATGATCCTAGTAATATATGTATGTTGGTTTATGCTCTGCAGAATATTGGCCCCAGGCTAGTGCAGACCTTGGCAGGAGAGATAATCCTGTTACAGATAAGGGAGTCGATTGTATAAAGTGTTCATTCTCAGATAAGAACAAAGAAGGCTGATTTAATCATTGTCTGATTATATCAAGTTGCCTCAGGGAGGGGTGACCACACCTATTGTCCTATATGTGTATTGTGTGGGGGATATGTGAAATGTCTGTGTGTTATGTGAAAAACATACTTTTACTAACTTTTGAACCCCTGGTCTGCTTCATGCCATTTTTTAATATGGTGTTCCCCTGGGTGAGAGATATTGAACGGTGCTGGACTTAAAGGCGTACCCTCTGTTTTTGGGGTACATCCAGAATGTGGTTAAAATTGTGTCTGTTTTAATTGTGTTACCTGTTATCTGAGGGGAGGAGACGTGGGGGTTGAACCATGTATATAATTGGCTGTGATAATTATGTGGGTGTAGCCCTTCAGAGGGCACCATTGCATAAAAGGAGATCCCCTGTCATTAAAGGATAGTTCTACTTGACCCTTCAAAATGTAGTCTCATCTCGTTATTGGAGGGGATGGCTCTATCATACTGGGGATTGCTATGCTTTTGCATACTCCCTTGAGCTGTAACTACTGAACGCTTGTTCCTTATGTGTCCTCCTTGGAGGAGAGGTCTTCCCCACACGGTCCTGGATGCTGGAGATTCATACAGGGTGGAAGGAAGACGGCGAGGCTCCAGCTAAACTACAGCGGTTGTGGAGTCTGTGGTGGTTTAGGTGTCCGGTGCGGTGCTTGTAGGCCTCGGCGCAAACTAGGACGCGTCTATCAACGGAGGTACCCGGTCGGGGTGCCAGTAGATCCGTTACAAGCACATTATTTAAAAACAATATATATATATATATATATATATATATATATACATTTTTTTTATACATATTTTTTATTTTATTTCCAATGACTCCATTTGCAGCTCTGATCAAGCACTACATCCCTCCTTAGCAACATTCTGCAACATGCTGCAGGCACATAATCCCTAGGACAATACATTGCACATCCAGCTCTATATACGCATAAGCGGCAGAGGGCAGACCTATACAGAAACTATTTGATTTTATGCAAAGCTTCTAAACAATTCTTAATAAAGTATATAAAAGAAAAAGATACACAGATTTATCACATATAATAGTTGTCAAACTACGAAATGTCGTCATACGAAGCGAGGAACGCAGTTCGGGCCGCACTTGCGGAGGTGGAGGCTCTACGCCGCCTCACAAGGGGTTAAAAACACCCACAGAATCAGGACTTTGAAAAATACATCTAACACACAATGACTAAATACGGACTTGCACAAAAAAATACGAGCCGGGGGACTTAGAAAAAAAAACAATGTTGAAAATTACATAAAAAGCTTACCCACAGCAAGTTAAGTTACGCCTCAATTTAAGTCCAATTTACAGAGCTTTGACACACGAAAATCCCCTAAGTGAGATAAAAACTGGGCGCAGAAAAAAACGAAAACGAGGCTACACGACCCTAAAGCCGTAAAACAGCAACAAGCACATACAGCTTTTCCAAAAAGCCTTACGAGGTACAAGATACACTTTTAGCAAAGATGCTAAATCATCCACACACGCGTACCACATACACATTCGCCGCCATTTTACAACACTAACTTACACAATGCGGAAGTACATAGCTACCCTAACGGCTTCCCCTTGCGCACGCAGCATATTTACACTACACACTGCACACATTGCTGACACTTACACCTCAGCTCCACAATAGTGCAAACCTACATTGTATGCTGCAGGAACATCAAAACAGATTGTCAGCTCTTCAGCACAATGCTTCCTGCATGTATTACTTACAAATAGGTAAAGTATATTAATTTAATAATGTATTACTTATTTAATTAGCATACAAAACTACATATACACAAAAAAAAAAAAACACTATCTCAATAAACGCAAAAGCCATTCACCGCGCGCCTCACAACAAGCGCCAACGCTGCTCATAGCACACAAACTACGCCAGGGGACAGCCTTGCAATAAGCACAGGAAGCAGATCAGCGCCAAGTTTACAATGAGCACCTGTGATAAAAAAATATACAACAACCAAGAGGCTCGCAATGAGTGCCGAAGGATGTCAGACCACCAAAAAAATGTACTGTATGTCTGTGGCAAACAGCATTACCTGCCTTACAATTTTATTGCCTCGTCATTTTTGACGGGCAAGTCGCTAGTTTTAATATAAATGTTATAATATTTACAATGTATCTTTCATATACAGTACAATTATTCTTTACTGCAAGGATTTATTTTTTCATATGAATATTACATAATTTTGTTACTTTCTCAGGTGGGTATGTCCTTGTAAACTAATGATCCTTCCATTCTACTAGGAAAAATTCAAGCATGTTTTTTCAATATAGTATATCTTAAAGGGATACTCCCCTTCTATATTGCAATCTAGTTGTGGTGAAGCAGCATGTGTACTTCAATGAACTTGTATGCAATACCATGTAAGGTCACGCAAGATGGGCAGGTCATAGCAGAGAGGTTTGATAAATTGCAGTACACTGGAGAAGGAACTGGCAACTCACTCCAGTATCTTTACCAAGAAAAACGTATGGACAGTTCTGGTCATAGGGGCAGATGGGCAACCACCCTCCCAGAATTAATGCTCTGACTTAATCCCCCATCACTAACTTAATTATTTAAATATATAAATAACAATTAATTATGTCATGTTCAATCTTTTATTTTTTTATATCTGCTGCTGTCACTTAAACTCAGTTAAACACATTGACTTATCTCCTTATCACATCTCCCTCTGCTGGTGACTTGCTTTGTACTACAGATCAAAGCACAATGCTGTCTGTGCTCGATCTTAAGCAATGAGCCTGTCTGTCACACATAGCATCACCCAATCAGAATGACTGGGAGGAGCTAAAGCCAATTAGGACAGCTAAATTGCAGTATGTAGTGCATACAGGGAGAGATAGTTCAGTGATAGCTGCCATACTGATAGAACTGTTCAGGACCGGGTGAGTAGTCTCAGTCTGTCTGTTATTCTCTCGTTTCTTGTTCTCTGTGATTCTCTTATTCTCTCTGAGTGACTTGTACTCACTCATATTTCCTGTCTCTTCCTCCAGGCACCAGGCATCTAGATAAATAGATAGATAGATAGATAGATAGATGGATAGATAGATAGATAGATAGATAGATAGATAGATAGATAGATATAGGCAGCTTCATAATGAAGACTAGTAGTTTTGTCATGACAGTTTGCTTTTAATTCGAAACTGAAAAAAAATGTTTTCTATTTAGTGCAAAAAAAAAACATGTGTGAGTATATAGTTTACATACAAGTTATTTATTTATTTATTTTTTTTAAATTTATTGAAGCAGTCTGTGTGATGAAGGACAATGCTCCAAACCCCCCCCCCCCGCCCCCCCCACCACCCCCCCCCCCCCCCCCCCCCCACATACACACACCTTTTTGTTCCCTCTATAATCTCTCTTTCTCTTTCCTCTTTCTGAATACAACTCCTGGCTCAGTGTGCTGTGTGCAGGGCCTCAGCCATCTCAGTTCTCTGTATGTTACTGACTACTCTGTATATATCAGACAAGTCTGGAAGGAAGGCTCCTAGAAGACAGCTTGTATTCTATATTTACATAGAATTAGTCATCTGCATCCCCATGAAGACCTCCTTCCGGGCTTCTAGAGTACAGCTTGTATTCTATATTTACATAGAATTAGTCATCTGCATCCCCATGAAGACCTCCTTCCGGGCTTCTAGAGTACAGCTTGTATTATATATTTACATAGAATAAGGCATCTGCATCCCTATGATGGACCTCCTTCCATGCTTCTAGAGTACAGCTTGTATTATATATTTACATAGAATAAGGCATCTGCATCCCTATGATGGACCTCCTTCCGGGCTTCTAGAGTACAGCTTGTATTATATATTTACATAGAATAAGGCATCTGCATCCCTATGATGGACCTCCTTCCGGGCTTCTAGAGTACAGCTTGTATTATATATTTACATAGAATAAGGCATCTGCATCCCTATGATGGACCTCGTTCCAGGCTCCTAGAGTACAGCTTGTATTCTATATTTACATAGAATTTGGCATCTGCATCCATATGAAGGACATCCTTCCAGGCTCCTAGAGTACAGCTTATATTCTATATTTACATAGAATTAGGCATCTGCATCCCTATAATGGACCTCCTTCCTGTCTTCTAGAATACAGATTGTATTCTATATTTATGTAGAATAAGGCATCTGCATCCCTATGAAGGCCTTCTTCCAGGCTCCTAGAGTACAGCCTTTATTGTATATTTACATAGAATAAGGCATCTGCATCCCTATGATGGACCTCCTTCCATGCTTCTAGTGTACAGCTTGTATTCTATATTTATATAGAATAAGGCATCTGCATCCCTATGAAGGACCTCCTTCCAGGCTTCTAGAGTACAGCTTGTATTCTATATTTACATAGAATAAGGCATCTGCAACCCTATGAAGGACCTCCTTCCAGGCTTCTGTGCTCCTACAAATGTTTTCCAGGTTCCCATGTTTTAGATATTTTAATATTCTTCTTCACCCCTTTGTATGTGTGTATATATGTGTGTTTAAGTATGTCCACAAGCACATATATAAGGTACTAGCGAAAAAAATGACGTGCATAAAAGTGTAAGCCAGGCAATGCTGTTTGCCACACAATGTGAGGCTTTTGCTTCGCTGAGCACCTTCTGCGCTCATCGCAAACCTTTCCTCCCACCTACTGTACAGGTCGCTCATTGCAGGGTTCATTAACACATTTAGTGCTTGGGAATGGCATTTGTCTCTTTCCGGCATCTCCCCCCTGTCCCTTCCCTGTGTGTTTCTCCTCTATGTGTCTGCTGAAAGTTTGTATGGCACGCGCTGACTGGCGTTGGTTTTATTTTCAAAGTCCCGCGTGCCAGACGTTGTCTTTGGCGTCATGTATTTTCTAAATCAGTCGTTTTTTGCGTAGTGTATTTTTTAAGTCCGGGTGCCTGGCGGTGTTCGTGTGTGCTACTGTCTTTTGCCGTTGTGTATTTTCTAAGTCCCACGTGCCTGGCTTTGCTCAGCCTTGTTTTCATTCAGTTTCAGAGTTTTTTGCGTTTTTCATCCGTCATTTTTTTTCTCGATTAGCCGATTTTCGAGTGACAAAACACGTCAAATTCAGCTCAGAATTCGGTTGCAATCTCACTGGCTCTCCCCCTGTGCTGAGTGTGTTTTAATTTATTATTAAATTTTGTATTATTTTTCGTGTTTTCCGATTTCCGCGGTTCCGCTGTTACATTCGTCTTTTTGCGAGGTCGGATTTTTGTGCCCCCAAGATTCCGAGTCCCGCATTCCTCAAATGCTTGCAGCCTAAGTCCCGCGTTCCTCAATTTTTCTTTAGATTTTGCTAGTCTGTTTTTTTATTAATTATGATTTTGTTATGCTAATTGAAGCTCTCCTTGTGTTGACATTTCTCTCTGTTGGAATAAATATGGTTTGTGCACTGTCCATGTCTACTAACTACTGCACAGTGAAAGTATACATATCACTAGAAATCAGTGTATGATATCTTATCTGGTTAAAGAACCTTATCATACCAATTCCGTATTATTTTATGTGTTATGCTTTGTTTATATGGATAAATACTGTAATATTGTGACATCTGTTCCTCCAGGCCTATCCCCAGCTCAGATGATGGCCATGGTGCAAATGAGTAGAGAATTGGGACAATCTTTTTGAGGTATTTCTAGTCCTCAAAGAAAGAAACATGATAAGAGACATTCCCCTCCTCTTCCTCCCCTGTGTCTCTTTCTACCCTCTCCCTCCTCTCCCTTTCTCCCCCTCTCTCTCCTCTGTGCTCCTGTTTGCATTTACGGGTGTGAAACCATTTGCAGACTTGGGAAATTCAACCAGATAAATATCAAAGTAGCTTGCAACCTCACTTACAGGCTCCCTGCCTCTCCCCCTGTGCTGTGTGTGATGTTGTAAGTTAATTTTTTTAATTAATTGGCGTCTTTTGGCGGTCTCCCAATGGCTTCCGAGTTACCGGCTTGAAAAAAATGGTGGTCGGTAAATCTGTAATTTTTATGACTAACTCGTAAGCCATTTTGAGCCTCCCCCCCCCATGCCAGTCACGTATGGCCTTGTCTCTCTCTCTCTCTATCTGTCTTGTGTGTCTTGCTCTCATTTCTTTCTCTATGACCTGTCTCTCTCACTCCTGGTGCGCTCTCTGTCTCTCGCTCTCTCTGCACTTTCTCTGTGCGCTCTCTTTCTCTGTCAGCTCTTTCTGTGCCCTTTATGTGCTCTCTCTCTTTCTGTGTGCTCTCTGCATTCTCTCTGTGCGCTTTCTGTCTGTGCACGCTCTCTCTCTGTGCGCTTTCTGTCTGTGCACTATTTCTCTTTGTCTGTGCACTCTCTCTTTGTCTTTGCGCTCTCTCTCTGTGCACTCTATCTCTCTGTGCTCTCTCTCGCTCTCTGTGTGCGCTGTCTGTGTGTGCTCCCTGTGTGCACTCTCTCACTCTGTACCCCTTTCTCTGTGTCGATCTCTGTGCGTTCTCTCTTTTTGTGCGCTCTCTCTCTCACTGTGCACTCTCTCTTTCTGTCTGCACTCTCTGTCTGCAATCTCTCTCTCTTGCTGTTTGTGTGGGTGCTGAATGTGTGCACTCTCTTTCTCTTTGTACCCCATCCTCTCTGTGAAAATCTCTGTATGCTCTCTGTGTGCGCTCTCTTTATCTGTGCAGTCTCTCTCTATCTCTGCTCTCTGTGCACTCACTCTCTGTGCGCTCTCTCTCTCTCGCGCACTTTGTGTGCGTTGTATGTGTGTACTTCTCTGTGTTCTCACTCTGTGTCGATCTCTGCGTTCTCTGTGTTTCTCTCTCTCTGTGAGCTCTCTTTCTCTGCTCTTTGTCTGTGCCCTCTCTCTCTCTGTGCACTCTCTCTCACTCACTGTGTGCACTGTCTGTGTGTGATCTCTCTGTCTGAGTGCACTCTATCTCTCTCTGTACCCCTCCCTCTCTGTGTGTCGATCTCTGTGTGCTCTCTGTATGCTCTCCCTGTGTTTCTCTCTTTTTGTGCGCTCTGTCTCTCTGTGTGCTCTTGTCTCTGCTCTCCGTGTGTCTCTCTCTCTGTGTGCTCTCTGCCGCTGCTCTGTCTGTGCACTCTCTCTCTCTCTCTGTGCTGTCTGTGCGCTCCCTCTGTCTGTGCTCTCTCTCTCTCTTGCTCTCTGTGTGCTCTGTCTGTGCACTCTCTCTCTGTGCATTCTCAGTCTGTGCACTCTCTCTTGCTCTGTGTGTGATCTGTGCGCTCTCTGTGCACTCTCTCTCTCTCTCTCTGCACTCTCTGAGCTTTCTCTCTCGCTGCTGGTGTGCTGTCAGTGTGCTCTCTCTCTGTACCCCTGTGTGTGATCTTTGTCTGTGTGCACTCTGTCTCTGTACCCCCCCTCTCTTTGTCAATCTCTGTGCTCTCTCTCTGTATGTGTGCTCTCTCTGCTTTCTATCTGTGCACTCTCTCTCTGTGCACTATGTCTGTGCGCTCTCTCTCTGTCTGTGTGCCCTCTTGCTCTGTAATTCTCTCTCTGTACCCCCTCCCTATCTGTACCTGTCTCTATCTCTCTCTCTGTACCTGTGTCCCTCACTCTGTACCTCTCTCCCTCACTCTGTACCTCTCTCCATCCCTCTCTCTCTCACTTTGCTGTCTTTCCCTGAAATGCAAATGGCCACCAGCTTCTGTTAAGATCAGGTTTTAGGCCACACCCCGACTGATGTCATAACCATGCCCCCTCAATGACGTCAGCGTTAGCAACATTTTTTGCTGCTCACATGTGATATATATGTGATGTGATATGTGATTGTTTTTATTCTATAAGTGTAAACAAATCCTTCTCATAATAAAAATTGGTTTTACAGACAGTAACAACTTCTTAGCATAAATAAAACACATTTTTTAGACACATACAAGGTCAGTGTCAGTCCTTGCCCTTTGCACAGAGGCTAGGAAATAAGATATTGTAATTGTATGCGCATCTGGGATGACCTATCAAAAACATGCTTGATAAGTACTGATCACATGTGTTATAGTTTATTGGATATCATATGTAAATAAACTGTTATTGGTTGTTGGTGGGATTGTCTCATTTTTCTTTAATTGGGTAATGGATTATCTCATTGTCTTTATGTAAAAAATATAAGCTGTTTTTTGTTATCATGACTGGGTCTCAAGAGTAAAAAGTGGTATGTGAGTATGGATTTTTCTACAACACACTGTACTGTATTTACAGGTGGGGCTCGTATGTTTGTTTGCTGGGAATGGCCTATTAAAACAGTGTATAGTATGAAATGGATGGAAGTTAACATGTTTTTATTTGCTGTTATTCTCTCTGCTTTGTCCTCAGATAGGGCTGCATATCTCCTCCTACCTGTGCCTATCACATGCGTGACCAACTCTTCCTGTGTGTTGGACTAAAAATAAATGGATCTGTCCTGTTATCTGCCAGCCACCTGCTTCCTGCTGCATGAAACTGAGCGTGCCACTATTTTACTATGTGCTAGCTGTAATTACCCTAATCATAGACCCAAATCCTAACCCTAACCTTAAACCAAACCTAAACTCTTTTAATGTTAACTTGTTTATTTTTAAGAGTGTCCTATAGTGGTGCTTTAATTCCAGCACATCTGCCCTATATCCTAGAAGGCTTTAGAATCTGTGCTGCTGCCCCTTTATATCCTAGAAGACTTTATAATCTGCGCTGCTTCCCCCTTTATATCCTAGAAGGCTTTAGAATCTGTGCTGCTGCCCCTTTATATCCTAGAAGACTTTATAATCTGCGCTGCTTCCCCCTTTATATCCTAGAAGGCTTTAGAATCTGTGCTGCTGCCCCTTTATATCCTTGAAGGCTTTATAATCTGCGCTGTTTCCCCTTTATATCCTTGAAGGCTTTATAATCTGCGCTGTTTCCCCTTTATATCCTTGAAGGCTTTATAATCTGCCCTGTTTCTCCTTTATATCCTACAAGGCTTTATAATCTGCGCAGTTTCCCCTTTATATCCTTGAAGGCTTTATAATCTGCGCTGTTTCCCCTTTATATCCTTGAAGGCTTTATAATCTGCGCTGTTTCTCCTTTATATCCTACAAGGCTTTATAATCTGCGCTGTTTCCCCTTTATATCCTTGAAGGCTTTATAATCTGCGCTGTTTCTCCTTTATATCCTACAAGGCTTTATAATCTGCGCTGCTTCCCCTTTATATCCTAGAAGACGTTATAATCTGCGCTGTTTCCCCTTTATATCCTTGAAGGCTTTATAATCTGCGCTGTTTCCCCTTTATATCCTTGAAGGCTTTATAATCTGCGCTGTTTCTCCTTTATATCCTACAAGACTTTATAATCTGCGCTGCTTCCCCTTTATATCCTTGAAGGCTTTATAATCTGCGCTGTTTCTCCTTTATATCCTACAAGACTTTATAATCTGCGCTGCTTCCCCTTTATATCCTAGAAGACATTATAATCTGCGCTGCTTCCCCTTCATATCCTAGAAGACTTTATAATCTGCGCTGCTTCCCCTTTATATCCTAGAAGACTTTATACTCTGCGCTGCTTCCCCTTTAAATCTTAGAAGACTTTATAATCTGCGCTGCTTCCCCTTTGTTATGAGAGCCTCTACTTTGCTGTAAGGGAAATAATCTATATTGAGTATTTGTATGATGGGGTGAGACGAGGAGCAGCACAGGGGGAGGTCAGTAAATCATTTGTATACAGAAATGAGTAACGTATTATTGCTTTATAAATAAAGGTTAATAGTGCCTGTCTGTAATTCCCTTCTAGTTATTTGCTATTTTGTTTTTTTTTAGAATGCTAAAAAAATTACTATGTAAATTAGATTTTAAGCTCAACGACAGAGCCTTAAATTCTTCTGCAATGTGTTAATATTGTTTTTACCTATTGTTTTTGCCTTGTTCTTAACCCCGTATAGCGCTACAGAACATGTTGGTGCGTAACAAATAAAGGATATTATTATGTACACACATAACAACCATGGGCTATGGTTATATGTAATTAAATATGTTTGTTGGGCAGAGATTATTAAAGTCAGTGTGCAGTTTAAAATAAAAAAAACTTAATATTTGTTCTACCTTTTTATACTGTTTGTTTTCCCTACAAGCAGAGTTGCTTTTTCTTCCTCCCAGTGTCTTGTCAGGGGGCATAGACACCTCTGAGGGCTGGCCCATGCTGTACCTTGGTAGCAGGCTGGGCTATGATGTTATTGACTCCATGCAATGATGTCATTGGCTCTGCTCCTGCTGCACACAGAGGTATTGATGGTAAAACCTCCTTGTAGTTACCCCATTGGACTCACATGGGCGGTGCCAATTACTGCATGTATTATCATAGCGCCTTTAGTGAGCAGAACCTAGACTGGTCCGACTGCATAGTCATACTGAGTATATATACAATTCCCAAATAAAAACATTGCAGGTTGTAGGGTCCCACCTCAACAGGCACCAAAATATTTCACCATGCAGAAGGCACCAAAATATTTCACCATGCAGAAAGCCCACCATAGGTAAATACTAAATGGATGATAGACCATGTTACCTGTCCATTGGTCTAAAAATATACTGGGTGCATAAGCCTATAGCCACCAGGCATCCCAATTAAGTAAATCCTACTTCATGCAGAAGAGAAGCCCAACTTCCCAGAGTCTTGTTACAAAAGAGTAAATATGGCATAATTCAGCAGTCTCTATCTTTGGCCCCAAACATTCAAAATATATGGAAGCCATTAAAAGCCAACCCCTAAAATTCCCAAATAATAAGCCCTAAAAATGCTGATAAAATATAAAGTAGAGGTCGTCCTCCTCAAAATAGTTCCAAGTATTGCAGGGTGGAGGAATTCCCGGACTCCTTTGTTACCCCCAAAAATAGTTGGGATGCCTCACACAGGCTTTAGGGAAGAATGTGCGGGAGAAGATACTTCTTGTGTAACACAGGAGGGAGACTTGGAAGAGAAATAGTATTTAATTCACATTAAAACGAAATATACATATTGGACTCTGTTACTGGGGGCAAGGATAGCTGCACATCTTAAATGTGGCGGAAACTCAAAATACACATGATGTCCATCTTCCTCTTCCCATGATGCCGTTCCAAAGTTGCCAAATAGTTGTTTACTTTCTCATTCAGACAAGACTTTCAATAAAGCGTGGAGGTAATTGATGGGAGTATTTAACCCTGGACCCACACTAAGATACACTCAGGGTACTCAGTGGGCACCTCTATTTTCTCTTTTTTGAGTCCTTCCTTTCACATTCCCTTCACCTTTCACCTTTTTTTTTATTTTTCCTTTGCTTTATGTCTACCTTTCCCTTTTCTTTACTAAAACAAAAAATTAAGACCTACTTCATATGCCAGCTGGGGCCTAAAATTAAAACCTACTTCATATGCCAGCCTAGGCCTACAAAAGGATGCTGGCCAAGAAGGGATTCTTAATTTCATCTTCCAAGCATTGTTCTTCTTGTATATCTATAACCAAGGTGAATTAGTGTAACCTCATTATCTCAGTGTTAGTGATGTGTTTTTTGTGCTTTTATTTTTTTTTAAAGAAAATAATAATGAACAAAAATTTAGTTAGTGCCTAAATTATATAAATGATCACAGGTCTAGTTCTTCAAATGATATGTGAATGTACTAATAATATCTGTGCATGGGGGAATTTGTCCTTACCCAGCAGTATAGCTGAGTGCACTTATGTAGATGTTTGTGTATGTATGCGCGTGTATGTGTGTTCATACTCCACATAGGGAAAGTATTCATGACTGGTGAAGTAGATTTTCTGTGTCCATACCTTGGTGTAAATCATTCATCCATTCTTATTATGAAACAAAAGTCACATACTCAAAGTCAAATTGAAGCCAAATTTTTATTGTAGAAATCAGAATCATATGATTCTGTGACTACCTCTGGACTCACGAAGAGTCATCCTTCAGCACTAAGGAGAGGAAAAACCCCCTTGTGGAGGAAACCTCTGGGGAACCATGGCATGAAGGACCGCCCTTCCCTCTGGGCAATAAGAGGTAAAAGTAGCAATCAGAATCGTCTGAAATATGACGAAAAGCCGTGTCTACCTCTCGACTCACGAAGAGTCATCCTTCAGCACTAAGGAGAGGAAAAACTCCTCTTATGGAGAAAACCTCTGGGGAACCATGGCATGAAGGACCGCCCTTCCCTCTGGGCAATAAGAGGTAAAAGTAGCAATCAGAATCGTCTGAAATATGACGAAAAGCCGTGTCTACCTCTGGACTCACGAAGAGTCATCCTTCAGCACTAAGGAGAGGAAAAACTCCTCTTATGGAGAAAACCTCTGGGGAACCATGGCATGAAGGACCGCCCTTACCCCTGGGCATTAAGAGGTAAACAAGGATACATTAATTAAAAAGCTAAACACAATTAACAATAAGCTAAAGTTAAATACATTGGGCCTCATTCAATTGTAATTTGGCCAATTGAATAGGGGTCAAAATAAGCAAAAAGCATATTCTTTTAAAGAAGCAAAAGCAAGGTCTTCACTATATAGAGCCCTATTAAATTGGCCAAATTGCAAATGAATGAGGCCCATTGAGTACAAATACAAATATAAAATGAGTACAAATAAATACAATTAACAATAAGCTATTCATATATATTTTGCTCTATTGCACATATGTCCCATATTATTGCATAGTTTTAGGTAATTAAAAAAAAGACAAACATTAAAATGAAGCTGAAGAGGACCATCCTTTAGGAAGACTAATCAATGCTGATCCCCCACATTATCAATTTCAATATGGATTTCTCAGTAATATGTGATTAGTTTATTTTAAAAAATAATTTTCTTACTGCTTTTAACTATTTTTTCTACCATATTCCAAGATGAAATTGTAGACTGTTTCCAGTTTCTAATTATACTTATAGACCAGTGTGGTTCCCAAACCTCTCCTCAGGGCTCCCCAGAAAGGCGGAGATTGAAATGTAACAGTCTGAGAATACAGGTGAGGCAATAAGTATTCAACAGGCAATGGGGCCTCTAATTTCTTTACCTGTGTTCACATAAGGGGCCTTGAGGAGAGGTTTGGGAACCACTGAGATATTTTGTATAGCTAAACTAATCTTAGGTTTTACATTTCTTGGAGTGATGTTTTAATATATTATAACATTTATTCACCTTTTAAACAGAGCTTTTCCAATTTCCAGTTTTCTGTTCTCCTTCAAACTAAAAGGAATACTGTACAAAAAATAATTGAAAGGAATAAATTCCCAAAATCCATATTGAAATAGAAGATGTGGGATCAGCATTGCGTCCTCTTCAGCTTCATTTTAATGTTTGTCTTTTTTTAGTTGTACCTTTTGCTTATAACTATGCTATTATTTTGATGCTGTGTTTCCCAATTATCATTTTACCCATCATGAATGCATGATGCATGAATATTGCATACTAAATATATGAGACTTCATTGACCCCTTAAAAGATTACAAAAGTCACCATATGTGATCTGCACACCATTAGAGGTTGGAAAGGGTGTTTTCTTCCTTAAAATTGATGCTGAATTCATAATGAACAATAGAATTTGGGATCTTAATGTGAACCTGAATGAGTAATGAGCTCTGCACCATATAATGAATATTAGAATCAGGTGTAGAGGCTTTGAATCAGGCAGTGGCTATGTGATTTTTAACTATTTGATTATATTCTAGCAGTTAGTTTAGCAGAAGTAATAGCATTGTAGGTAAGGGGCTGCAGTCTGTGGTGGTGAAGGTTCCAAGTTTAAATCCTTGTGCTTACTATTTCATTCTTTATTGTCTAAAAGAAACGGCCATCAGGCTTCTATTTAGGGCTTTAATTTATTTGCACACATTTAGCTGTGAGATTCCTATTGAGGGTGACCCATCCATAGTATTAGACTAGGATGCCAGTAATTACACAGCCTATATAGCTTAAGTAGTGCTTTGAAATCCATTCAAAAACGTATTTTGTGATATACACTAATAATTTCAAATAATTTGTTTCTATGCTGTTTTGAATTATGTCACTTGTTAATTGTTTTTTTTTTAATCCAGCATTCTCTTGCTTATTGCTGTACAAGCAATTATGATTCAGATTGAGCACAATATTATTGCATGAGTTTCCTTATTGTTTATAGTTTAAGACGTCAAACCTTTCTTATCAGTCTGACACATTAGGGCCGTTTAGTCAGATTTAGAGCATTAACCTAGTCCCTAAGATTGGAACCTTCCAGGTAAGAGGAATCCCTCGAGGATCACAGGGTGTTGCCTTTTCTTATCTATTGTGAGTGTGCAAATAAGTTTTGCAATTTTTTTATATATTGTTTAAACATCAGAAATATATGTCCTTTAGGGCCACTCATCCATGGTATTGACTGAGGGCTACTAATCCATGATTGAGGGCTACTAATCCATGGTATTTGACTAGGACGCCAGTAGTTACAGAGCCTATAGTTTAAGAAGTGCATTCGGTGCAATTTGTTGCCCTATTTTGAGCATTTTTTTTATTATCTAACATTTAAAATCTATTCACAAACCTAAAAATCTTGTTTTATGATATACCATTGTTTTTAAATAATTTGAATCTATGCTGCTTCTCTGAATTATGTCACTTTTTTTAATCCAGCATCCTTCCGCTTTATTGATAGACAAATTAATTATGATTCAGATCTGGCACAATAGTAGTGCACGAGTTTCCTTGTTTGGAGAGTTTAAGACGCCATACCTTTCTCCTCTCTGGTATATTAGGCACTTTTAGTCATATTTGGGGTATTTGTAGAATTTAAGACGCTATTACCTTTTTTTGTAGAGTTTAAGACGCTATTACCTTTTTCTTTCCTCTGTCTGATACATTAGGGACTTGTGGCCATATCTGGGGTATCATCCTAGTCCCTAGGTTTAAACCTTTCAGATATGTGGAATTCCCTGAGGATCACAGGGTTCTGCCTTTTCTAATCTATTGTGACTGGTCAACAATCAGTTTTTTTTTTTATTCAGTTCTTTCAATATTGTTTTAAAATCAGAAATCTGGCCTTTATGTTATCACCAGGGCCTGCTTTTAAATTCAATGTAGTACAAAGTGTAACAGTGACAGACTGCAGCCTTACTACTTATGCAGATTCTTATGGGAGGGCTTCAAGGGCTAAACTAAAATGACAAGATATATGTAAATTCTTGATCTATTTTAAAAATCTAAATATTTTCCACATAATTTCCACCCTCTAACTGATTGATTGTGCAGAGTACATATGGTGACTTACCCTTCCTTCTCATTATATGGTGGGATTTTTCTTTTATTGTGGGATGATCTCTTTGCAGCGGGCGGTGGGAATTTTCCCTGACTTTTATTGGGGGATGATCTCTTTGCAACGGGGCATCACTCATCAGATGGACACACTTTCAGATCATTTTAGTGGGACCGACACACCACAAATCACTTTGCCAGGTAACCGGCACTCTGCAGCTCTCTTTATCAGTCAACCATGATCTCCAGATGTCCCTGTGAAATGAATGAGAAGAGCTTCAGTCTTGGGTTTTATAGGCAGCTTCCACTGTTATGTCATCACACTATGACCCCATTCCTGTACCTCCCAATAGAGGTGCCCAGAGTGAGTGACAAACTGCAGACTTATGTGGATTCTTGTGGGCCGGCTCCAAGAGCTAAACTAAAATGACAATATATAAGTCAATTCTGGTTCTATTTTAAAAATATTAGTATTTTCCACATGGTTTTCCACCCTCCTGATTGTGTAGAGTACATATGGTGACTTACCTTTCTCACTAGATGGTGGGAATTTTATTACTGGTCAGTTCTTTTATTGCTAGACCACCACACTTCATCAGATGGCTCATCTTCAGATCACTTTAGTGGGACCGACACACCGCAAATCACTTTGCCAGGTAACCGGCACTCTGCAGCTCTCTTTATCAGTCAACCTTGATCTTCAGATGTCCATGTGAAATGTATGAGATGAGCTTCAGTCTTGGGCTTTTATAGGCAGCTTCCACTGTTATGTCATCACACTATGACCTCATTCCTGTACCTCACAATAGAGGTGCCCAGAGTGCTGGCCAGCAGTGTAATGGCTGACCCTCTGGCTTGTCAAGACTTTGGTTTTACTAGTGAATATCATACACAACTACCGGATATTTGCTATTTTAATGGTTAGCAGAGCAGTATCGTTGTGTAGACAAAATATCCAGTTACAATCTCCGACCCATACAAAATATATGAAACTATTAACATATAAAGGTCTATGTATTTGTTATTCTAAAAAAACTAAATAGATGCATGTATATAGGCAAATAAAGGTAAATTTTGAGCTTCCATTCTGCACATCACAATTCATTATAAAGTCTATGATTATGTTACTGAACTTATGTACAAGTGGTGTCACTTTGTCACTTTGCCTAGAAAACTTTTTATGTAATAAACCAAAACATTGGATCCATATGAATAAAAGATAAGAGATAAGACTGAAATCACCATATTACCTAAAGATGACTAACCCCACTGAATGTGGACAGTACTAGAAATATATATTTTAAAAAAACACATTTCTCTTCTTATATGATTATGTAGATCAGTTCCTCTATCAATAATCTAGTACTAGACTATTTTTTTGTCATTTTATTTTTATAAATTGTTTAATCATTTCCTATGTACATATAGGAACCTATGGATTGTATTTTTCAGAACAAGTTCCATTTTTAAGTGACACTTTTCTGGTATTAAATACGGGGCCAAAAGTGAGAAACAACTTTATTTTCTTCTACACGTTACACTGTTAATCAGCTATTAGTACATTTAGGTAAGCATATTTTAATCAGCTAAGAACGTCATTATAATGATTATGCCAAAGTATTTACAGAAAACACTCAGAAGATAATTGGTTTACTTGTTAATATATTGTTAGATAAATATACTTTTCCCTTTAACAGTTTGGTTGGGGAATGTCTTACAGATAAGAGTGCCCGGGGCAGAGCCAAGCTATGAGATAACAAGGTGCCAGATGGTTGCCCGCCCGTTGGCCATGGGCTACTTTATAGATGAACCCCTTTAGATTGTAAGCTTGCGAGTTTCAGTCTTGTGTCAGTGCTTTGTGAAAAATCATTATGTACACGAGATTGTAAGCTCAAAGACAGGGCCCTCCATTCTTTTGAATTGGGATAATAGTTACATAGTTACATAGTAATTTAGGTTGAAAAAAGACTTTTAGTCCATTAATGATCTCCTCTGATCTGCACTATGAGGATTAGTTCTTAATTCATTGTTTTGTTAATTAATTATTAATCAACTATTTATTTTATTTTTTTAAGTATTAATGAATCCAGAGGAAGGCAAACAGAAACAAAACAAGTGAGACTTAGCCAATCGTCTCAAAAGGAAAAAAATGAATTCCTTTCTGATCCCAGATACTGGCGATCGGATTCCTCCCTTGATCAATACTCTCTTCTCTAATTATCCATGATAACCCTGAATTCCCTTCTTAATTAGAAATAAATCCAGTCCCCTTTTAAAGTTATCTATCGAATCCGCTGTCACCACCTCCTCTGGTAGAGAATTCCACAGATTAACCACCCTTACTGTGAAGAACCATTTTCTTTCTTTAAGGTGTAATATTTTTACTTCTAAACTTCTAATCTCCAGGGATGTCCTCTTGTCAGATGAAAACCTCTTGGCACAAAAAGCTCCCTTGACAAATCTTTATACTGACCCTGGATGTATTTATATGAGGTAATCATATCTCCTCTTACACACTTTTTTTGTAGAGAAAAAAACTTTAATTTGGTTAGTCTTTCTTCATAACTTAGCCCCTCCATTCCCCTTATTAGTTTTGTTGCCCTCCTCTGTACCTTTTTATTGTATTTTGTGTTGTACTTAACCCTTGTATAGCACTACGCAGGGTCAGAGCTACCAGTGGTGCAGGTTTTTATTTTTTGCATTTTATTTTTTTCTGAAAAGTAAAAAAACTGAGCAAATGAGATAGGAATGGGTGCTGAGAGGGGTTGGGTGCTGTGCCATGTCATCACACTATGACCTCACAATAGAGGTGCCCAGAGTGCTGTCCAGCAGTGTAATGGCTGACCCTCTGGCTTGTCAAGACTTTGGTTATACCAGTAAATATAATACACAACCACCGGATATTTGCTATTTTAATGGTTAGCAGAGCAGTATCGTGAAGACAAAATATCCAGTTACAATCTCTGAATCATAAATATATAAAACTATTTACATATAAAGGTCTATGTATTGCTTGTTCTCAAAAACTAAATAGATGTATGTATATAAGCAAAAAAAGGTAAAATTTGAGCTTCCATTCTGCACATCACAACTTACTATAAAGTCTATGATTATGTTACTGAACTTATGTACAAGTGTTGTCAATTTGTCACTTTGCCTAGAAAACTTTTTATGTAATAAACCAAAACATTGGATCCATATAAATTAAAGATAAGAGATAAGACTGGAATCACCATATTACCTAAAGATGACTAACCCCACTGAATGTGGACAGTGCTAGAAATATATATATAAAAATAACACATTTCTCTTCTTATAATGATTATGTATTTCCTCTGACACAAGTCTGCAGTTTAAAGTCAGTTCCTCTATCAAGAATCTAGTACTAGACTATTTTTTTGTCATTTTATTTTTATAAATTGTTTAATCATTTCCTATGTACATATAGGAACCTATGGATTGTATTGCGCATAACAAATAAAATTTTTATGTGATACTTTTCTGGTATTAAATACGGCGCCAAATACGAAAAAAAGCTTTATTTTCTTCTACACACTACACCGTTAATCATAAATTAGTAAATTTAGGGAAGCATATTTTAATCAGCTGAGAACGTCATTATTATGATTACTCAGGGGAGGCTGGTACATAGGGGCAAATGGGCAACTGCCCTCCCAAAATAAATGCACTGCCTAATCCCCCCATCACTTACTTAATTGTATAATTTATATACTAAAAAAATAAAAAAAATGCTATATCATATTCAATATTCTATTTTTTAATAGCTGCTGCTGTCACTTTACATTTCAAAACCCTCTGTGCTGCAGTTAAACACACTGACTTATCACATCTATCCCCTGCTGGTGTCTAATACTACTCTACCACTTCCTCTCTCTCTCTACCCCTCCCTCTCTCTCTACCCCTCTCTATCTATCCCTTCCCCCCCCCCCCTCTCTCTCTCTCTCTCTATCCCTTCCTCTCTCTATTGCCCTCTTTTTAACTCTATATCCACCTCTCTCTCTACCCCTTCCTCCCTCCCTCTATTCCTTCCTCACTCTATATCCATCTCTGTAACTCTATAGCCACCTCTCACTATCCCTCTCTCTCTATCCCTCTCACTCGATCCCTTCCTCTCTCTCTCTATCCACCTCTGTCACTATCCCCTCCCCTCTCTATCTCTAACCCTGTCTTTCTCTATGGGATCACTTTTGTGGGTGGAGCCTGTGTCACTAGGCAGGGGCTATACATGTTGAGATAACATGTTGTGAAGGGGAGGGGTTTATACTGTTGGGTGGAGTCAATGTAAGAGGAGGGGCCAGATCTCAGTTTCCCGCCCCATCAAGTTGTTAAGTCACCAGCCGCCACTGCGTATGGATAAGCACAACCAGAGACATAATGATAGATGTGCCTGGTATGCTGTGACCCAGAGGGTCACGGAGAGTCGAACACGACCAAACGACTAAACAACAAAGGGACACTATCATCCCAACAACTTGGTTTCATCTTAAAGAGCACCAAGAACGGTCTATACACTGTATCATAGTAAATCATGTTTAAGATATTTCACAATGTGTTTCTTGTATGCTAATGAGTAGATCATTATGATAATTTGCTGTGAAACCAATTAGCACATGAAAGCAGCTATTTCTTATTCCAGAGCTGCTCATTTACATATTAATAGAGCAAAGATAATACTGAATATCTCAAGAATGGTTCACCTTAAAAAAATGACTATAGTTAAGTTTTCATGAATTTTTAGTAAACATAAAATTACTTTATTTTTAAGTAAATAAGTATATCTGTGCATACACAGTACAATGTGCCTGAAGCACTGCTGGTCACAATATGTCACACACAGCTTTCTGCCATCCCATCCCCATGGCAACCACACACAGCTCCGCAATCCAGCCAGCAAAAATAATGTAGCCTTGCCCTTATCGGTTTTCTCCAATCACAACGATGAAAATAGTCCCGCCTATTCGATTTTCATGCAGCCAATCAGCACTCAGTATTGATCAAAAATGACTGTTGAGTGGTCTAAAGGCTGATGCTTGGAAACTTTGCACAAATCAGAACACTTGTAGCTCAAGTTGTCTGTACACGTGCTTACCCGGAAGTAGGAAGCATCGTGCATGTGAGAACCCTGGAGCTGCGGTTAGTTTGGCTCTGTGTTATTAGCTCATTTGGAGCGCAGTTTATTTGTATAGGGGGAGACTTAACCTTTAATAACAACGTGTATTTACAGATAATCTTTAGTATTTATTTTATAGAACCATTAGGATTACCCAGAATGATGCAAGAAAATGTATTTAGATTCCATAATGCCCTATTGTATATGTAAACTGATATACCATAGGTCCCAGTTATTGCAGAAATGAAAAGTACATACAGATACACAGACTTGTAATTAAATCATCTAAGTGTAGGTGCCTTAATATTGATATAGACCTTAGACTTATCCTGTTATGTGCACGCACGTTTCAGCGCTGGGTTAGGGCTGGCCAGGGGTGTAGGGGTCTAGGATTAGGGTCCTAGAGAGTTAGGGTTAGGGCCGGTAACTGCTGTAGGTGGTTAGGGTTAGTGCCGCCAAGGGGTGTTGGGAGTTAGGGTTAGGGGCTTAGGTAGTACACTGGGACCCGAGCCCGCCTGGCACCAGGAGGCTTGCCGTGCGCTCACATAACAGGATAGATCCAACTTATTTTATGTATCAGTTAAGTGCTGATTCCACACTTATCAACAGCAATTAATTACGTTTTTGGTAATTACGTCTCTGGTGTTATCACCATTTTCTGTTCGACATACTCTTCTCTTATTTATTACCTACCACTTCAAATCTTAATTAATGAAGCCATTAATTTGTTGGTGGATCTTTAATGTAGCCCTAAAGTAATCTCTAGCTTCTATATCAAGTTTAAGACACGTCAGATAAGAAAATAGTTGTACAAGTTGTTATAGAGAAAACGATTGTGTTAAAGGAATGCGGAGGGATCCTGGATTTTTTGATGTATATAATAACCTTTTGTGTCCCATTAAATCAAGTCTTAAATTATATGGGCATGTATATATAATTCGATATACCTTTTTACTTTGTTTTAGTTTTATAACATCCTTTTCCTCAATACTTTGTGTGTGTATATGTGTGTGTATATATATATATATATATATATAAGTTCAGTGTACTCACAAAGTTATAGGCAGGAGAGTAAATACAAGTTTTGCACACCCAGAGGAAACTGACATTATTACCAAATATGCAGAGGAAATGTATATAGGAAATGCAATTTGACCTTTCAAATGAAGTACTTGGTGCTGGATTTCACCCCAAGGTTGTGTGGGGTCTGAGTTTACAATTGAATCAGATTCCAAGGATATATAGAGAAAGAGACTACATATCCCAGGCTTCTTTGCAACACAGCAACTCCAGGGTATGATACAATTGTATCTACGTTCTCCTGATTGACCCAAATAAACTATGCTAATCTTAGCAGGGATTTTCAGGGAAGTCCACTTACAAAAGCATCAGTATGGAAATTGAAACGATTTAGCAAACATCAGGGTGAGTTTGTAAATGTTTATTTTGGTATTAATTCATGCAAAAAAAGTGTTTCATACACTACCAATTCTCTTCTATCAGATCCATTCATAATCCAGGAAACTTAAATATGCCTTTAAGATACATATCAATGCAGTACATAATTGTTTTGTAGTATAATGGATAATTTTATAGAGGTTAAACATAATAGACATGGTAAGGACCAGAGGCAAGAGCAGGGTGACGGGCGAAGACTCCTATCTATATAAGAGATCAAGAAATGTAGAGTGATAGACAAGATGCAGAAAAACTTCACAATGAGTCATTCAGGGGAAAAAAAACACTTTCTGTTGAAAATGCTAATGAGTATTAAAACCACCAAGGCATTGGAAATTATATATCTTCAACCTTGACACTTACATACTGTCACCAGACAAAGCATGCACGTAGCCTTGTATATGAGGACTTATAGCATGCTTGAGACACGCTCGCTTAGTGCTGTTTATATTGGTGGTATCTCACTTAATCTATTATTATCTTGTATTTGTAATGCGCCAACATATTTCGTAGTGCTACACTATGGTCAAGTACAAGGCAAGACAAAATCAACACATTGCAAATGAATGGAGGGCCACGTCTTTGAACTTAAAATCAAACGTACATAGAGCTTGTTTCCAAAGCACCTTCCCTTTGTGCTTGCTATTATAAACATGTGACAGACATAGGAAGGCTAAAACATTTGAATATAGCATGGAGTACAGGGAAATAAAGAATACTTTTACATAATCTCTCAGATACAAGCGTGCCAACCAGCTTGAGAAGCAAAAAACTCGCAGAAATACATTGTAGATTTTTTTTTTTTTGTGCATACAAAAAAAATCTACAATTTTGTTGTGCACAGATGGGCATTTTCGATTTCCCATCCTAAGTAGCACCTATTTTTTCAGATCCAGCCTAGAAGATAAATTTTTGGGTCCTTTCCTCTTATGAGAACACTGGCACACCGGCAGCAGTGGCGGTGAGCATCGGCTAGATGTCACATCCGCCAAGATTTTGTTGCCAATGTCGTAGTAGTGTTAGGATAAGGGTAATGGTTTATGCTTGGAATTGTGTACGATCTCAGCAGCGCTTACAAAATGTCTACAATTTCGGCAGCGCCATCTAGCAGCTCCTTGCTGCAACCGCTGCTGCCACTGCTGGTGTTCGCAAACAAGGAAAGATCCCATTTTTGTTTTTTTCATATTCCCTGGCAAAGATCATAATTTCCACTATTCATTTTCATGATTGACTAGCGATCGATTTTAAAGAGAAGACCGCAAAATGATAAATGAGCTCTTGCACCTGGTCTTCAGTCAGTTAAGTCATTGAAATTGTATCTATACTAACCGTTAAATTTGATTTACTATTTTTGGAGCATTTTATTCACTCTTTTCCTATTACCAGATTTGCACTCACCACTTTTTGTCTTTCAGCTGGATTCACGATGATAACCCCTGAGTTTAAGTTAACGCAAGAGGATGACTTCCTAACCATAACCATCAAGGTCCCGTATGCCAAATGTTCAGAGACTGACCTTTACATTGACGGGGATGATTTTAAATTTTATTGCAAACCTTATTTCTTGAGGTAAGCACATTACTTAATTGATTAATATTGAGTTGACAGTCTGTGAGAGAAAAGATATCCCAGGATGTTGCCTGTGATTGGATGACGTTTCTACCACTGGAATATTTTTATTTTTTTCCTCAATAAGTTTTTTTTATTAGACATTAAGGTCAGATGATATATGAAACACATATGGCAGGAACATACCCGCAATGACATCCAAACATTCTTGGTCAGTAACCCCTTCAGGAACAACATTTCCAGGGGACAATGCATATACCAATGCAGGTTTAAATATCAAATTACTGCCTGATCTTTCTACCATTTACAAACTAGTAACTAAGATAAGCAGTTCTTACTGGCATATTTTTTGGGGATTGTACCTTAAACTTATAGATGGCTTTGAGGATTATACCTCAAGGGTTTATGTTGTGAGGGGGGGAATTAGGGAGGGGGATTAAGAAAACAACCTAAGTAGAGGGGGGGGGGTTGGGGGAACAAGTGTCAACCATGTGTACCCATCCGGGAACTCACCAAAACTATGCTAAGTTTGTCTATCATGCCACCTACCTACGGGGCCCTCCTTGCCCAGTTGTCTGTGGACCTGCCTCCCTCACGGTCCTCCTTCTCCCCCGGCTGCCTCCAAGATAAGTCTCTGATGCTGAGCGGTGACACTAACCATAGGTTCCAAGTGTCTAAGAATTGTGGTATGCTGTCTGTCAGTATGTGTGTGAGCCGTTCATTAATTGCGTTATAGTTAAATATATTTGTCCCTGCTTGTGCGCTTAGAGTCTTTTTTTCTTTCATTGCTTAGCTATGTAGCTTTTAGCCGCAAGCATAACGTACCAATAATTTATTTTGCAGGGCAGACATTGACAGACACCGAGCGCCTAGTAGCGCGACCTCGGCCCCTGGTTTAACAGGTGAATGGAAGATCTCAGAAGCTAGTTTAAAGACCTCGGCCCAAAGCTTCTGCACTGTTGGGCACAGCCACCATATGTGGTGAAACGTGCCTTTCGTTGGACACACCCGAAAACATGTTGGGTCGGCCCCAGGGTCCCACTTCCTGAGCCTCTGGCGTAATATATGTCCTGTGAAGCACTTTAAGTGCCGTTTCAAGAATGCTATAATTATAAGAGTCTTTTGAGAGACTCTTCCAGGAGTGAGACCACCAGTGCTAAATTATGTTTTCCCATGTATAAGGAAGCATGTCTATGCTCTCTACGAACATCCACAGAGGCTGGTGTTGGGTACAATGGGCTATTGGTAGCCATGCTAATTGCACTGCCTTAAAAATTTAGGTGTAGGTTTGGGCATGAAAGTCCCCCCTTCACTTTGGGTTTATACATTTCCCGTCTGGCTATTCTAGGGCGTTTGTTAGCCCAAATAAATTTAAGGATCTATGTTTGACCACTCCAAATCCTGTAATTTTACTAGTATAGGCAGGGTACGGAACATGTAGAGCAGGCGTGGTAGGGCATTCATTTTGACCGTGTTGATGCGCCCCAGCCAGGAAATCTTACCCTTTGACCATTGGTTTAGATCCCTGTAGATCTCTTGGTATAATGTGTGTGTGGGGGTAATTTGCCTTACATACCTGGTGAGTTGATCTGGGAATATTAACTCCCCAAAAGCGTATATACGTTTTCGGCCATGAGAACCCAAACCTCTGCCTGAGGAATTCCCTTTCCTGCATAGGTATGCCTATACCCAAGACCTCTGATTTATCCACATTCAGATTCAACCCTGACACTCTACTGAAGGCTTCCAGAATATTTAAGAGGGCAGGTATTGAGGTGGTCGGGTTTGTTAGCGAACATAGTATATCATCCGCAAAATAACTGCACTTCAAATGGTGGTGCCCTAACCTCACCCCTGTAATATGCAAATTTGACCTTATTGCCTGTGCCACCGGCTCTATTGCCAGGGAAAATAATAGAGGGTAGAGGGGGCATCCCTGCCTGGTTCCCTTCTCGATATTTATGGATGTTTATTATTCCCTGGGAGTCTTACCCAAGCCTTGGGAGCTTTGTAATACGAGTATAGGAGGTTTGGGAACTGGTCTGGAACCCAAATTTTTTGAGCACCGACTCCACTGAATCAAATGCTTTCTCTATATCCAGTGATAAGAGGCAGGTTTGCACACGAAGTTGCTTAGATTTGTGTACTATATTTAAAATTCTAGGAACATTGCCGCCTGCCTGCCTGTGCAGGATGAACCCACCTGGTATTAATCTTGGGAAAAATGGGTTTACTCTTTTGGTCATGATCTTTGCAAGTATCTTAATATCGCTATTGAGCAGGGATATAGGCCTATAGTTCTGTACATTTAGTGAGTCTTTGTCTTTTTTGGGAATAAAGATAAGATTTGCCTGGTTAAGTTCCGGTCGTACTGAGAGGCCCTTAAGCATGTGATTGAATATTTCTTTCATATGTGGTGCCAAAAGCTCTGCATACTTTCCATAATAAAGATTTGAGAATCCATCTGGCCCAGGGACCTTTCCACTCTTCAGTTCTCCATTTGTCCCCTTGATTTTGTCTATAGTGATGGGGCATTGATAAGATCTATATCCTTGGGGGCAAGTGTGGGTAGGTCACAAACATTTAAAATGGAGGTAATTTGGCTGCTCTGGATGGAGAGAGGAATTTAGTTGCTGGAAGAAGTCTACAAAGGTTTTTTGGATTGGAGCAGGGCTGGACGTAATGTCCCCCGTAGGTTGTCGAATCCTAAAATGTTTTGGTTGGTTTGATCTATTCTTCAAATTTCTATCCATGGAATCTGGTTTGTTTGCTTTAGAATAGTAGAGATGGTTGGTCCATCTCACGGCCTTCTCGACCCTCTCTGACAGTAGTAGATCAAGCTCCAAGCGGGTTGATTCTATTTTCTGCTTCATAGCCTCTGAGTGTGACTTTTGGTTATCTTTCACCTGCTCTGCCAGTTGTTTTTGTAATGTTTCTATCTTAAATTTCTGGGAGTTTTTTGTGTATCCTGGTCATACAAGCGCCTCTTACGAACGTCATGTGGGCCACCCAAACCCAGCCTGGGTCTAAATCTTTTTGGAGAGTTAGTTGCTAAATATATTTCTATATCCTTGGCGACCTGTTCTTGAAACTACGGAGTTGATAGAAGCATATCGTTAAGACGCTATTTATAAGGCATTTCAAAAGTTGCACCAAAAGACAAAGCACAGCTCACAAAAGAGTGGTCTGACCATTGGCACGGATGGATCTCTGTCTTGACTACTGTGTCCAATAATACGGAGTCTAGTAACACTGCGTCGATTCTAGAGTATGTACTGTGGACTGCTGAATAGAATGTGTATTCTCTTTCTGATTTATGGAAGTCTCTCCAAGCATTGACCAGGGGGAGTTCATCCAGGAGAGAAATAATTTGCTTCTGTTTTTTGGTGGGCTTAAGGCTGTCGTCTCGACCAGATTGGTCTAGGGGTGCAAGGGTAAACTTTAGATTCCCCCCCGAATTACCTTACCCAGAGCTTGGCTTTTCATGTAACTTGGCAATCTTTGCATAGAACTTTGGGAAATGGGAGGAGGGGCATAAATCGATATGAACTATTTTTTCCCCCCAAAAGAGGTCCCTGTCAAGATCACATACTGGCCCTCTGGGTCCATTTTTTTGTATTTTAGATTGAGGGAGAGATCTTTAGGAAGCAGGATCTCTGTCCCTGCTCTCTTGGTGGCATAGCTAGTGGCATAGAAGTTAGGGTAGTGAGTCTCTTTCAGAAAGAGGACTGAGGGATGTAGTGCTTTATACGTAAGGAAGGCTTTATGCCACTTGAACTGTGAGTCAAACCCTCTAACATTGTGTGTGATAACCGTAATTACACTATCAGTCATTTATGTCTGTCGTGGTGGTGTGTCGACGAGCTCAGGCTTACCGCTACTGGGAGGCAAAAAAACAACAAAACATGTAGCTACCAATGTCAAAGTTTTAACAGACTTACGTGCAAACCTTCTGTGAGGACAATGTGTGTTTGTGGGGGAGAGCTGGACGGTGATAGTCACACCGGAGTTAGATTAACCATGGGGCTCACTATCTGGGAGGATCCAGTTTTATATCAAAGTCCTGTGTCTGAGTTTAGCCTTGGGAATGGAGTTAGCTGTAGCAACTCGTGAGAATATCTAGCAAACTATATTTACAAAACTAGCCCACATTGTGCATTTGTCCTCAGAATGTTGCATAGCTACAGGGGCCCTTTATCGCAGAGCCAGTGGTTAAACTATGAAAATTGGTGGGCCATTAGAATAATCTCAGAATATACATAGATACAACAACATGTTATACTATGACAGTGTTAACCAACTATAATAACCCATCATTTTTAATTAGAAAAACATTATGATGCCTCTGCAGGACCCTGGAGGGATCAGTGATATAGTCGTGGAAGTTTTCAGATTTCTGGAGAGCTTTGGTTGCATTGAATGATGCAAGGGGACTGCTTCTGGGCCAGTGAAGGAGAAGGGATGTTTTGTCAATTTCAATCTTGTCCTATTATCAAACAATGACTTTGGACTTTTGTCTGTTCCCTCCACCCCATCCCTCTGTTGGTGACTACACAAAGCAACACAAAGAGAATTACTGCATTTATAAATAGTCAAAAATGCAGTTCTCCCCCCCCCCCCCATTTTTTTTTTTTTATGTCCAAGATATAACTAATAATATTGTTACTTTGATGTTTTTTCCCTTGAACTGCAGTGGGCCTTTAACTCTAAACTTTCATATGGTGGCATGCTCTGCGTTTTCACGTGCACGCTTTTTATCACTTAGTGGTGCATTTCATATATAATTTATGCATTTATAACACTGTACTGTTTTGATATGCAGTCATATATAATTTAGTATTTCAAGAATTGAGATTGAATTTGTGGCTCTGGGCTTCTGTCAGCTTCTACATAATAAATGGAGATATGATTTATTTGTACATAAGTATTTGTCAGAATGTGGTTTCAGGAGCGCATGCACTCATCGAACCCCTCTCTCTGTCCTCAGATTGACGCTTCCCGGGCGCATTGTGGAAGATGGAAGACAAAAAGCCTCTTATGACGCAGATAAGGGTATAAACATTACATTTGTTGTTTACTTCAAATTACTTTAATAAATTGCTAGGAATATAAATTTTGAACAAAAATCCTCAGCACTTTGAGAGAAATGCCTCGTTATCAGCTGGTGGTCTCTGTAACTATAAATAAAGTGCATTGGTTTATCAGTTTAATAAATTATACCCCAGCAAGACATGTAATACTGTCCTAATTACCTCTGCCTCTCTCGCTGTTTTTCTTTTTCTCTGTTTCTGTGTCTTTCTCTCTCTTTCTTTCTCTCTCTTTCTCTCTCTTTCTTTCTCTCCCCATCTCTCTCTTTCTTTCTCTCCCCATCTCTCTCTTTCTTTCTCTCCCCATCTCTCTCTTTCTTTCTCTCCCCATCTCTCTCTTTCTTTCTCCTCCCATCTCTCTCTTTCTTTCTCTCCCCATCTCTCTCTTTCTTTCTCTCCCCATCTCTCTCTCTCTTTCTCTCCCCATCTCTCTCTCTCTTTCTCTCCCCATCTCTCTCTCTCTTTCTCTCCCCATCTCTCTCTCTCTTTCTCTCCCCATCTCTCTCTCTCTTTCTCTCCCCATCTCTCTCTCTCTTTCTCTCCCCATCTCTCTCTCTCTTTCTCTCCCCATCTCTCTCTCTCTTTCTCTCCCCATCTCTCTCTCTCTTTCTCTCCCCATCTCTCTCTCTCTTTCTCTCCCCATCTCTCTCTTTCTTTCTCTCCCCATCTCTCTCTTTCTTTCTCTCCCCATCTCTCTCTTTCTTTCTCTCCCCATCTCTCTCTTTCTTTCTCTCCCCATCTCTCTCTTTCTTTCTCTCCCCATCTCTCTCTTTCTTTCTCTCCCCATCTCTCTCTTTCTTTCTCTCTTTCTTTCTCTCCCCATCTCTCGCTTTCTTTCTCTCCCCCATCTCTCGCTTTCTTTCTCTCCCCCCATCTCTCGCTTTCTTTCTCTTCCCCCCCATCTCTCGCTTTCTTTCTCTCCCCCCCATCTCTCGCTTTCTTTCTCTCCCCCCCATCTCTCGCTTTCTTTCTCTCCCCCCCCATCTCTCGCTTTCTTTCTCTCCCCCCCCATCTCTCGCTTTCTTTCTCTCCCCCCCCATCTCTCGCTTTCTTTCTCTCCCCCCATCTCTCGCTTTCTTTCTCTCCCCCCCATCTCTCGCTTTCTTTCTCTCCCCCCCATCTCTCGCTTTCTTTCTCTCCCCCCCATCTCTCGCTTTCTTTCTCTCCCCCCCCATCTCTCGCTTTCTTTCTCTCCCCCCCCATCTCTCTCTTTCTTTCTCTCCCCCCCCATCTCTCGCTTTCTTTCTCTCCCCCCCCATCTCTCGCTTTCTTTCTCTCCCCCCCATCTCTCGCTTTCTTTCTCCCCCCCCCATCTCTCGCTTTCTTTCTCTCGCTCCCCCCCCCCCCCCCCATCGCATCATTGCCTTATTTAGAGATTAGCCCCTAATGGATCGAGTACATCGTCTTGAGTGCCGTCACTGGGGTCTGTGCATTCTTAGTCTTTGTTTTGTGTAGGTGACGGCACTCCAGACAGTTGACTTGAGTATTGTGTTGGATTCGGTGTGTGCTTACTGTATTGTGTCATTGCAGGTTCCTTCACCATTCGAGTACCAAAAGAGACCCCTGGACAGAGCTTTGAGGGGCTGAATTTACTGACCTCTCTGTTAGCACCCAAAGGAAAAAGATCAGCTAAACCTTTAATAGATGAAATTGGTGAGATTATGTTAATTATTTAATTCTTGGTTGTCTTTTCTTTCTCTTATATTATCAGGTTTATGGTAAAACACGCTTGTCCACAAAATGGGATTATACTCCTATTGTTTTTAACTAAACTCTCTATTTAATGCCCTAATATGAAAATGCAACACATTGCTCTAGGTTGAAAATACCCCAAATTCTAATGAGATTAAACGTGAATCCTTAGAGATAAATTTTTCTCATTTTAAACAATTTGAATTATTAACCTAAAATAATAAAATATTTTAGCTTTTAGCTTCTTCTATATTGTACTTGGTGTACAACGATCTGTCAGATTGGTATGTGAAACTATATTAGGTAAATGTACATAAAAATATATAAATATAAAATGCAAGTGATTTGTAAACCAAATCTAAGAAGTGATAGAGATGCAATAAGATAAAATAAGGCAAATGCGCGTCGGATTTATGTCCTGTCCTGTCTCACTAGGACGCGCTAGCATTTAACATGTGACTTTGGCGCAAACTGACTGCGTTAACACTGTCTGAAAAAGGGTAGCTTAGTGCATCACAATAACTTAACCAAAAAAATAAGAGGTGAATTAACTCAGTTGCGTTCTACTCTCCGACCTCAGCACACCAGGTACATCTGTCACTGCCCCTCTGAACTCTGTCAAGTTCATGTTCATTGCTTCAGAGACCTCATCCATCTCCGCCTCTGTCGTCCTCTTCTTCTTTTGCCTTTAATCCGTCCCAGTATCAGAGTCTTCTCTAGGGAATCCTGCTGTCTCATGATATGGCCATAATATTTGAGATTGAGCCTCCTGATCCTACCATCCAGTGAACAGTTTGTCTTGATTTCCTGTAGTACTGATTTATTGGATCTTCTTGCAGTCCAAGAAGACTCTTAAGCAGTTTTCTCCAACATCACAATTCATAGGTGTCAATTCTCCGACGCTCAGCCTTCTTTATGGTCCAGCTCTCACATCGGTATGTTACTTCTGGAAATACCATAGTTGTAACTACTTTGTTGATCGTTTAATATTTTTACTTTTTACTAGCTAGTCCAAGCTTACCATAGCTTTCCTCCCCAGAAGCACATCACAATGAAGATCTCCTAAACGAATGTTGAAATACTTATAGAAACAAGTGCATTTTTCATGGAGACAACAGACAGCTACAGCCTGCTCCATGTCTGCAGCCAATCAGGTTGCAGAGGTATTCCGCCCCCCCCCCCCTACTCAATGGGAAGGTTGTTGTCAGGCTGTTTATATTTCTAATTGGAGGGGAACAGACCTTCTAGAAGAAGACATTTAGGTTTTTACACTCTTGCCCCTCTGGAATTTGATATATATGCAGAGCAGCTCCGGGGGGGAATAGGGGGGCTATGGGTTATTACTCCACGCAGTGATCCCAATAAACAAGCATGTAACCCTTGCCACAGCTGTCTGTGCAGGCATGGAATACTTGTACTCACCTAGAACTGGAACACCATGGGTTAACTGGTCAGTGCAGTGTAAGTCGAGAGGGAAGCTGTGCGTCAATCACAGCCTTCTCCCATAGAGCCTCACACAACTCCCATGCACTCAAAACTATGCTGATTACTCATGCAACAGCCAGTGGGCAGAATAGACTGCATGTAAACAGAGATTTAAGACTTGAGATTTTTTTTATACTCCTTAAAGCTGCTAAATTAATATATTGGATCTGTACCTGGCTACAATGTACAAGATATAATTGTAAAAAAACACACTGAGTTATCTCTTATTATGATTAATTTATAGCAAAATCTTTAGCAACAGTTTACGACCAAAAGATTTACCTGCAACAGTTTATATTTCACCATATGTTTTTAAGAGAAGGCTACAATTAATGTGCCATTTATATCAACCAATTCAAGTGAATTTGCTATTTGACTCTATTGTCTGTGTTAATAAACCTATATTTATTTTTTGCACATTTATCTAATGTGGTTTCACATCACAATCTGACATATTTTGAAACCGTGTCCAATATACATCAAGCTCAAAGCCAAATTATTTTAAGTTAATAATAATTCAAATTATTTTAAAAAGGGAAAATAAGTTATATTTTATAATTTTTCTCTCAAGAGGTCCATTTGCCACAAACAAAGTTCTTTTTCTCAGTTCACCTTCATGTCCTAATAAATGAATATATAAGATTTGTTATTCCAAAAACGTAGGTTCCCATACAGAATATTGAAGTGTTTTAAAATCAATGCTTATTTTCCTGTTTAGAAGCGTTTTTGTTTAACCCAGTTATTCCTTCCGCTTGCAGTTTGTTAGCCTGTTCTTTTGCTGAAATGACCAAAAAACACAAGCTCTTTGACCAATGAATACTGCTTACGACAACAACATTTCTAGCTTTATCTTTTTGATCTGTCCAGGCATAACTTTTGCAGTAAAGAGAACATATAGGCATTTATAGGGAACTTTATAGTTTATTGCTCCTTCAGGATTTGAGAGGCTGTGCCTATAAGCTCAATATGGGCATGTTCACTCTTAGAATCTAACATTGCTATTACATTCTGCACTTAAATAACGTGTAACCCACTGCTATCACATTCCCCCAGCAAGATAACTGTATGTTCCTCAAATCTGATGTATATTTCAAATACCCACAAAGGTTAGAAAAGCAAAGTAAGTTCACATAAAAGCCCTAAGTATTGTTATTTGTGTTCCCTTCTCATTGTGATAGATAAATATGAATACTGGGGGTATTATGAACCCTGTGCCCACTCCCCAGCACTATATAAAAAAAAAAAAAGTGTTGGGTCCTCCAGGACCAGGACCAGGACCTGTGTTTACCATTGGGCCCCCCCCCATCACCTGTTGCACCAATTAACCCCTTATGAACACCCTACCTACCTAGACCTGCCCTGGCGCTTATGGCCATTACTTTCTCCCACCTTAAGAGCCCCAGGGGGTTCCAATGTACTCTCATAGTTCCTATCCCCTATGGCATTAATTGAGACCCCCAAGGGCCCTATCATAAAGTATGTGGCTCTCACTATTGACCCCCATGTTCCTTAATGTCTATTCCCATGGGGGCACTAATTATCCCCATGGCTTCTAGCATTAATCCCATACCATGGGGTCCCCAGTGGACCTATATGATACCTTTACCCTCTATCATGTTGGTCTTATGGACCCCCTTGGACCCTATCCTCCTCTCTTAACTGCAATAGCTCCTAACATTAGAAGAAGGAAATGGCCTTCTCTTGGTGTGGCCTGGAGCCTCCAACATTGATCCTGCCTCTAGTTGTTTGCACCAATCCTACAACAAAATCAACAAATCGCCTATGTCCATGTAAATAAATGCTCTTTCATTTTAATATATACAAGTGGAACACTTCTACCCGTAGGGTCTTCGAATGGACAGCAGGGTGATGCGGAAGATGATGACTTTGATTGGCAGATTGAGCAGACTCCATACGAAGAGCCTACTGCTGACGTCCTCCATTTGCAATATACCTACGGCTTTGGGAATTTACGTACAGGTGTCTTTAAACGACTGCAGGTATCATGAGCCATTACTTAAACTAATAGAGTATATTTGTACAGATTAATGACCATCCCACTTAAATAATATACTTCAAGAGTTTCTGGAATAGTGATAAATATGGTTTCACTTGATTTATTAAATAACTGCTTAGAACTGAAATCAACAATTGAAAAAATAAATGCACGGGCTTACATTTGTATTTCATGGTCTGTCAAAGCTGCTTCTTTTTCACCCTTATTAGATTTCCATGTGGTATGAGAGATGATCTGCCCAGGAGGCTGTCCTAATTGTTTTTATGACTGGTCCAAGTGAGGAAGGAAGCATATAAAGTCTCCCATTAGGACAGCCTCCTGGACAGATCATCTAAGACATTAAAATGTAATAACAATCCTGTTCAATGAAGATTTACTGGGGGTAGGTTACATCTCAATTCAGTCTTATTGAAAGGGCTTGTCCTATGATCTGTAATTTCTAGTAGGATTAAATGCATCAACAAAGAATGTGAGCATATGCCTAAAAGTAGCCATGTATAAAGTGGTCTTAAATTAAATAGTAAAATGCATTCTGGGCTTATTTTCATGTCCCTGCCCACTTTCCCAGCGTACAATGCAACAACTGTAATTTTTGAAATTCCGAGCAGGAAATATGTTTTTTTAACCTATTTTTAGATATTTAAATGTACTATTTATTTACTGTACTCTGTATGATGGAGGACTTCTGTCACTCTTTTACCCGCCATAAGCTAAATTATATTGTGGTTTATTGCCTTTTAGGAAGAACTGAATGATATTATTGACCTGAGAGATCCAGACATCACCCCGGCCTCAGAACGTACCAGGAGACGCCTGGCAGCTGAGCAGGACAAGTTTGACCCTGATCATTACCTGTAAGTGCCTTTTAATGTCTGCAATAAAACTCTAGTGATGGGTTTCCCAGTAGGATTAGCCATCACTTTATGACCGTCTCTGGATTAGCTCCATATGTCTGTCGTTTCCTGCTGAATTTGTCTGCTCGAATTAAATTGGGGTTGTTGGCTGTTTTTCTTTTTTTATGTGTATTCACCCTGGGTTCACGTTGGCAATAACTCATCGATATGGTATTACATACAGGTTATCCTTATGTTGCATTTCCTCCTACTTCACTGCCATTTAAATCTGTATGGCGTCCTGCTTTATCTCATTAATCCGTCTAGACCAGAAATCCTATACTTCCTGACCTTAGTCACCCACCATTCCTCCTCCCCCCCCCCCCCCCCCCCCTTGTCCACCCATTCCTTTTTGCACTATATCATTGAAAAACACAACAGTTGGATAAACCAAAATATGATACTGATAAAAGGTCCCCAGACCTTGAGTTTTAATCCAAGGATTGGGAAGAACTCTCTACACCTACTTGTAGAATATGTTCTTCAAAAGAAGTAGCCAAATCGAAAGACACATTGTTCAGTTGTGTCAGACTCTCCGTGACCCTATGGACCACAGCATGCCAGGCATATGTCAGTTACTGGCCCTCCGTGATCCTTCAAGCTCATGTTCATTGCTTCAGTGACCTCATCTACCCATCTCTGTCTCTGCCATCCCCTTCTTTGTGTGCCTTCTATCTTTCCTAGCATCAGAGTCTTCTCCTAGGGATTCCTGTCTTTTCATGTTATGGCCAAAATATATGATCTGTTGAGTGTTTAATAAGATAACTCCATTGGCTATAATCTTAAAACTGGAATACACTTTGTGCAAAATGGGCTTAAACCTGTAAACTTTTCAGTCATCCTCTAGAATCTGCTGGTCTGCAATACTCCATGTCGTATCTTCTGATCTCCAAAGGTTTCCTTATGAGGACCAATATTTGGTATATAGGAGCTGGATGACACCAGACACACTGTGATTAGTGTCCAAAATAATTCTGTCTCATTCCAGAGAACAGGATAGAGTCCACAGGCTGCCCCGGGCTGCGTGGTGCCCACCATTGTTTTATAGGCTAATATCGGAGGTTGACCATAGACCGATGCAGGTGAAGGTCTACTCATTTTGTCTCGGTGTAATAAGGACATTTTGTCAGGGAATCATGTTATCTTTGATCCTACCCTCCCGCTTATGGACTATACCACCTTGGTCACATGTATGTGCCACAGCTACTACATTCACATCTTCAACTATGCCAGCTAATTATCTAACCAACCAAACTTAAGGTTCAGTGCTTAAAATTGACCCATCTTGACCGCTGTAACTTCTGTTTTCTTGTCCTCCCAGCTCATATATTCACTCAATGAAATTCAAAATGCCTCTTACTGCATCATATTCAACCTTCCTCACAACACACACATCCATTTTGTCTCATCACATAGGATGTGTAAATATGAAAACAATTCTGTCCTTTGTTTTCCTGTTATTGTGCGATGTGGCGTATTCTGTCCCTTGTTTTCGTGCTATTTCACCCTACGTGAGGTGGCGTATTCTGTCCCTTGTTTTCGTGCTATTTCACCCTACGTGAATTGGCGGATTCTGTCCCTTGTTTTCGTGCTATTTCATCTTAAGTGATGTTCTCAGGCAGTTCCTTGTTTTCACATTTACACATCCTGAGTGATGCAGAGTCCAGGTTGTCATTATCACAAGCCATACCCCTGCGAATACAGTACAGACTACAAAGTATCGTTATTTTATTGCCCAGAAGTTATCAAAGGATTCATTATGCTACACTTCTTCGGCCAGTAGATTGCTACGAAAAAGATAGACATTTTTTCTCATATGTAGCAAAGGATCTTAAAGACATATAGTGCCTTGCAAAAGTACTCACCTCCCTTGACTTTTTTTATCTATTTTGTTACATTACAGCGTTAAAATTCAGATTAACATTGAACTTATGTGATGGATCAGAACACAATAGTCTAAGTTGGGGAAGTGAAATGAGAAAAATATATACATAAAACTATTTTTTAGAAATAGAAAACAGAAAATTGGCATGTGCGTATGTATTCACCCCCTTTGTTATGAAGCCCATAAAAAGCTCTGGTGCAACCAATTACCTTCAGAAGTCACATAATTAGTAAAAATGATGTCCACCTGTGTGCAATCTAAGTGTCACATGATCTGTCATCACATATACACACCTTTTTTGAAAGGCCACAGAGGCTGCAACACCTAAGCAAGAGGCACCACTAACCAAACACTGCCATGAA
>CM050169.1:44655749-44680749 GCA_027410445.1 Discoglossus pictus | reverse complement strand
GTCTTTCAGCAGCATTTCAAAACATGCTCTTGAGAAACAGTCTGTGATTGGCTAGTACATCTAGCAGCAAATTAAACTGTATTGTATGTGCACAACAGTGGTTCTTTACATTTAGATAATTGATTTTATTATAACTTCCCAAGAATGCTTTATTTTGTGCCATTTAAGGGAGATAAAATAAGTTAAAGGGACGCTTTTGGTGATATTTGATTTATATTTTTTTAAAACATTTTTTATTAGATTTTTCTCTAATGGAGTCACATGGATGTCCTCCTTTCCTTCTGAGTCTCTCTAGGAGGCTTATATATAAATTATGTTGGGGGTTAGTGCTCCTGGCTCTGTGAGTGAGCCCAGAAGCAGCTCCGTGTAGAACCATGCACCCACCCCCATAATTTACATAAACCCCCTAGAGCAAGGGTTGACATGTTCAGTCCTGGAGAGGTCACAGGCCGGGATTTGTGGATACCCCTGCTGCATACAGACGACACCATTGCTACTCCAGTCATCCTGGTTGGCACACCGTGCACATAAGGCAATTCCTCAAATCCAGGCCTGTGAGTGGCTCTCCAGGGACGAAAATACCGAATTTTGCTCTAGAGTGACTTGGCAGCCGAGGAGGGCATGTAGTACTTGGTCAAAGCTACAAACAGAGACACGGAATACAAATTGAACTTTTTAAAGGTACATTTTTATTAATATGCTTATTATTTCCATTATATCTTTTTTTTCTAGTTACGTTCAATGAAAGAGAGAAGGAGCAGATGCGCAAGTTCACCAATAAGTCCCATTTGCTTGATAAGAAGATGCAGCATCTGGCGTACCTGGGGCTGATTGATATCCTTTTGGCGTACTGCTACGAGGTCCGCGTGACTGAAGGAGAGCGCAATGTAAGTGACTTGTGTGCTGGCTCAGCTAAGAGGTCTGTAGCAAGACCTTGCATGATAACCCTGGCCTGTAAGTGAGACAAGTGTTCTGTATAGATTAGGAAAAAAGTAAAACTTGGGGATACTGTGGATTACTACACTACTACAAAAAGTACAAGTGAGAGATGCACTCCAGAGAATGGACACTACATAGAGGGACATGGAATAATTTTGGTGAGGGGAGGGGTCTTTGATAATGCCACAGTGTGCTTTTTTTCCCAAATAAAGGTTTCAGAACTCAAGAACTTAGTCAGAATTATGACTTCCCTTGTTGGCTTGCCCTCTGCCAGTCAATGCGATCTATACACATAACATATATTCTCTGCACTTACACTTTCAATTAAGTTTAAACAAGTGTATTTGGTATTTTTTTCGTGTAAAACACACATTTTGTAATGTTTGAAACGTGCTCCATTAAATGCATGAAAAAAAAAAACTTTTCTATTCCATGACCCTTTAAAGGGCCAACCTTGTCAAATTATTTTCTATATGGGTTTTGATTAATTATGTGGCAGCTACCCGGTAGACTAAGCACATCCCTCATTGGCCTTATAGTGGGTGGATACCAGCAGCAGTTGAGTCCGAACTTAAATTAAGTTTAATACTGAATATTAGTATTTTTTTTTTTTCAAATAAATGAGTAGGGATTTTAATAAGGTGCAGGCTTTCATATTATTTACCAAACTTGCATATTGCAGCTTCTATTCAATAGAGCGTGTCCTTGTAAACAAATGAACATTCTGACAGATCCATCTGCCTCCTCCCCATTGTGCATATACAACTTCCTGTGTATTCAAAGTTTCCTCCCACTTAAGGAAGTTGATCACTGGAACCAAAAATGGCAGCATTATTGCATATATAAAAGTAATTTATTGGTAGCTGTATTAAAAGTTGAAATTAAAGTGTTTTTGACTTCAGCAGATCTGCTTCTCCTCTCCAAGTATCAGGTTACCAGGGGTGAGAGTGCATCTGTCCAGGGGGCTGTCCGGATTAAATTCCTTATTTGCTGTCATAATAGTCTTACTTTTTTCCCTGATTCCGTGCAATAGCTTTTGCACGCAAACCTACACTGGTCAGAAAAAAAAAAATAGGACAGCCTCCAGGACAGATATTTTTTTAGTCTTTTATTTTTTATCCTCTGGATACCGAACGGAGGATGCAGAGAAGCACATCTGCTGGAAACTACAAGGCAAAGTTCAACTGTAAAGCTATCTTGAGTTTATTTCTTTGAATTCTGAATACTAAATGTACATATTAAACATTATTATTCAACCACTACAGAGTTTCCTTAATAGTGTTCCTGTACGATGGTTCTCACGAAGGGTGCAAAATCTCAAGTTTTTGCTTGTTTGTGCCATTACAAAGAAAACAAACTCCTGAAGTGTGTGAAACTCTACTGACACCTAAGGGCAGGCCACAACTGATATGCCAGGCTATTCTCCTCTGCATAAGAGAAACGGCAACCTTTCAAATTTAGGTTTCAGCCACGAATTGCAGTAGGCAGGTTCTGATCTCCCTAAGCACAGGGAGCAAGGGCCCATGTCTGGATTTCCCTCTATCGTTTATTGAGACTGTCTTCACAAATTATTGCAGGGGCATTTCCAAGATTGTTGTGAGAGGTCCCTGTAGCCATCACAGAGGTGACCCGACCTTTTCTCAAGGAGTTGCATTGGCTTTTTGTCCTGCGACAAACATATTATTGATTATAGAACAATTAAAATGGACTGCCTCTAGCTGAGTGCTTGTCTCCTCCCTGATAAAGTCATTAAGGGGACTGTGTGGGCTTTGGCTGAAAGACTGGTCTAAAGAATATGATATAGAAATAAACAAACATTGACTTTTTGCTCTCGGATGTCGGCAAGCATCTGCTATAACACAAAAACTCTCTAGCTAATGGAGATCATTTTGTTGGTGGAACACTTTGTGTCTGAAAATGTAGTAGCTTCCAGGCAGACAAAGTCTGAACTGTAGTATTGAATATGTATAGATTTTTTAATAGATGTATCTAAATGTTATTAATGATCAATATATATTTTTAAAACCTTTGGCTGATACTGTTGTATTTACAGTGGTCCTTTAAAACTCAGTTTTCATGATAAAAAAATTATGTTTGAATAAAAATAGTTATGTTGCAAAATATCATAAAACAGTTTTTTTAGTTAAAATACATGTTAATGCCTCTGCTAGTCTCTGGAGCATCCACGATACTTTGGATATTTATAACTAGTTAACACCCCACTAACACATACAATTTTAGAGAAGTCCTAATAGTATAATAATTACACTTGTTCTAACCTCCTGCTGTTTATTGAATAAATACATTAATTTTACACTTTTTTTTTTTTCTTTCCTTAAACAGGTTGAATCTGCATGGAATATTAAAAAGTTAAGTGCGACCCTTTGCTGGTTTGAGGTAAGATTTGTATGAACTTTTAATTTAATAATTGTACCATATTTGAAACTTTCCTTGTCACTTTTTAAGCTTTTTTATTTTTTTCAAATTCGTGTATACAGTGATGTGGAAAAGAGAGCAGTAATGGGGCAGATAACATAATACATGCTAGAGCCAGTCACCGCAAATGACTCTCTCTGAGACCCTTTCCCTCTACCAGTAAATGAAAAAACCTTTCCAAGTTTTCACACCTTCCCACCTAAGCAAACTTTCACCTTCTTCCTGACCCTGCTTTTCCTTATCTTTTTTTTTTCCAGGTTTCTGCCTCTTTCATCCCCTTTAGATTGTAAGTAGCGAGTTTTGCTTTGGGGAAAAAACACTTTCTACAAAGATTCTAAGCTTAATATTGTATTTTTCCCCAATCTCTTCCCCTGTACAGTGCTACTGAATATGTTGGCACGTTACAAATAAAAGTTAATAATAATGATGGAGCCCGTAAAATAATTTGCTATTCAATTGTCATCTTTTAGCTACTTGCAATAGGTTTGCAGGTTAGAAGCTCAAAATCCCTGTGGTTGTCAAAATTGTAACCCATCTAAGCCTTTGATCTTTCAAGCCCATAAATGTTACAATCGCAAATTGCTATTCAATTGCTATAATTCCTCAAGCCAACAATTGCCTTCAAACTTGTCAATGGCAAACGTACAAGAAAATCATACGAGTACCAGATAGAACTCACAAGGGGGTTAAACACCTGTTCGTAACACTGTAAATGCAAATTAAAAAAAATCAATACTGCCTTTAAAAGACAGGGAAAGCGATGAAAGACATTGGAATTATTTGCACAACAAATCTGTAATACAAAATTATTTTACTTTGTATCAATCTTGGTAATCAAGGAGTTAATAAATATCAGGCCACCCCCATGGACTAGTACAAAATTCAAATGAATGACAAAACTGTTCATTGCAGCATTGCGAGTCCGATCGCATATCGGACCTCTAAACGCTAATTGATTGACGTTTCAATGCCATGTTTTACTGATGTCGAGATGATGGTCTCATTTACTATTCGTTATTTTTAAATCGGTAGTTATGGCCTTCCTGAATTGATCATGATCATGTCCTGAAATGCTACTTACGGGTGCATGGTTTATGGTTTAGGCTTTCAGACAGGTAGCTCCGGGCTTGATCAATTGAATCAATCTGTAACTGTTGCAATTTTCAAGCCCACAGATTGCAATTAAATGTAGGCCTAAATATATAACAAGGTGAGCTAATTGTTTTAATTATGCATCTATCATTAATTGAATGATTTGCAATTTTTTTTAATGCTCTTTCAAAGACTAGAGTATCGGCCTCTAGTTGAGTTTTTATCTTCACCCTGGTAGGGTCCTTAGGGGAGGATGAGGGTCTAAAAAGGGATTTAAGAAAAATCTAATAAGATAAGAGGCTGAAATAATTGACAGCAAGTTTAATGTTGAATATTGCTTTTTAAAATAATTGAATATTAATTTTATTAATGTTCAGGGTTTAATTAAAACGGTTCTTTAACCTACTTCACACCAAGTCCTAAGAGCAATTTTGTGTCGTACCATTCAGCTTTCATAGGATTTAAAAATGTATACAGAACTGCTAAATAAGTGCACATGATTACTTGATAATCACAAAGTGCTGTTACCTCTATGTACAGCCAGATAATTGGTCTCATTGGGCTAGAGTATTCAGATTTGAGGTAATTCATTAAGCATAAAGATTAAAAGGTAACAGACTTTTTTATGACTTGATGATTAAGAGAAATACAATTTGGAGAAAATTCAAAGTGGTGGTCAGTCTAGCCAGGCGTAAGCTTCCCAGCAAGTTCACCTCAAGATGAGACCATATGATGTTCCTTGAGATTGCAGACCACTGCATCCGGGGATCCGGGCATCTCAATATGGTAAATATTAACGTTCATGATTCTACCTTCAGGAAAAGACTGAAGAAGTAAGACCTAGTGAGGAAAAAAGACCTTCCGTCCAAATTCGATCAGTAATCTTTTTTTATTTATTTTCAAAACCTCACCAAATGCACCACAAGACTTCTGGAACTATTAGACAAAAGTAGAGTTGTAGAAAAAAATTTTTTTTATCACCATATACAATTGTGGTGGAGGAAGCTTCACAAAAATGAAGTCCACTGTGAATTCCTCTTTCTACGAGGACAATATGCATTCAAACCCCACGTAGAAGCTGTAGTGGAACCTAAAGATTGCCTGGTATATGCTCTCTAACCCCACGTACAAGCTGTGGTGGGACCTAAAGATTGCCTTGTATATGCTCTCAAACCCTACGTAGAATCTATGGTGGGACCTAAAGATTGCCTTGTATATGCTCTCAAACCCCACGTACAAGCTGTGGTGGGACCTAAAGATTGCCTTGTATATGCTCTCAAACCCCATGAACAAGCTGTGGTGGGACCTAAAGATTGCCTTGTATATGCTCTCAAACCCCACGTAGAATCTATGGTGGGACCTAAAGATTGCCTTGTATATGCTCTCAAACCCCACGTAGAATCTATGGTGGGACCTAAAGATTGCCTTGTATATGCTCTCAAACCCCACGTACAAGCTGTGGTGGGACCTAAAGATTGCCTTGTATATGCTCTCAAACCCCACGTAGAAGCTGTGGTGGGACCTAAAGATTGCCTTGTATATGCTCTCAAACCCCACGTAGAAGCTGTGGTGGGACCTAAAGATTGCCTTGTATATGCTCTCAAACCCCACGTAGAATCTATGGTGGGACCTAAAGATTGCCTTGTATATGCTCTCAAACCCCACGTAGAATCTATGGTGGGACCTAAAGATTGCCTTGTATATGCTCTCAAACCCCACGTAGAATCTATGGTGGGACCTAAAGATTGCCTTGTATATGCTCTCAAACCCCACGTACAAGCTGTGGTGGGACCTAAAGATTGCCTTGTATATGCTCTCAAACCCCACGTAGAAGCTGTGGTGGGACCTAAAGATTGCCTTGTATATGCTCTCAAACCCCACGTACAAGCTGTGGTGGGACCTAAAGATTGCCTTGTATATGCTCTCAAACCCCACGTAGAAGCTGTGGTGGGACCTAAAGATTGCCTTGTATATGCTCTCAAACCCCACGTACAAGCTGTGGTGGGACCTAAAGATTGCCTTGTATATGCTCTCAAACCCCACGTAGAAGCTGTGGTGGGACCTAAAGATAGCCTTGTATATGCTCTCAAACCCCACGTAGAAGCTGTGGTGGGACCTAAAGATAGCCTTGTATATGCTCTCAAGCCCCACGTACAAGCTGTGGTGGGACCTAAAGATTGCCTTGTATATGCTCTCAAACCCCACGTAGAAGCTGTGGTGGGACCTAAAGATAGCCTTGTATATGCTCTCAAACCCCACGTAGAAGCTGTGGTGGGACCTAAAGATAGCCTTGTATATGCTCTCAAACTTTTCTGATCTCCCCTTCATAAATCCAGTCTGGTCCTTATCCAGTCACAACATTAATGATTGGTTGTTATTTAGTATTTTAGTAAAAATGTTATAATGCAAGTTTAATAATGAGATTGGTCTATAACTATTAATTTCTTCTTTTTTTTGGGGGGGGGGGGATATAATAACTTTCCCTGAATAATAGTCATTTATAAGATTTAGCAAAATTGGAGTTATATGCTCTACCATAACAAAATAAAACTCATTTGTATAATCGTCTGGGTCTGGTGCTTTCCCTGTGAGACCTAATACCTTCTTGTATTTCTTTACTTGTTAGTGATGCCTTTAACATTTCCAGCTGCACCTGAGTAACTGTTGACATCTTTATTCCTCTCCAAAATGTATTTTTATTTTCAACATTAATCTCCCCTCTTGAATATATCTTAGAATAACATTTAAACAATGCATGAACTATTTCTCCTGATTTATTACTCTTTATAAAATTGGGGCCTTTTCCTGTTTTTAACCATTTGACAGCATTTTTAATACCTTTTTGACGATTTAAAAAAAAAAAAAAAAAAAAAATGCTGTGTGAGTTGTACAGAGACTTTTGTGCTTTTTAGTTATTAAATAATTGTCTATCTTCCTTGGGCACTCTTTAAATTTTGGTTTATTTGGATTATTTTTATGAGATATAGGATTCAGTAAGTTTCTCATTACGATCTCATAATCTCTTTGTGTATTCCTTAAAATAACTAATAATATCCCCACTAACAACTACATTAGCAGTCTCCCAAATCAATTCAGTTTGTGTCTTGTGTTTCGTGATTATTTTACTAAATTCTTTCCTCTTTTCCTTCAAAAAATTCAAAAAGTTCAGATCCGATCCTTCAATAAAGCATTAGAGAATTACCATTTCATGACATTTGCTTTATACTCTATGCGTGCACATTTTGAGATCAATCATTACTGGTGTGTGATCGCACAAAACTATATTTTGAGTCTGAGATTTTCAATCTCGTCTAAACTTGGTGAAGTCAAAAATAATCTATTTGTGATGAAGATTGATTTGCTTTGGAATAACAAGTGTATTCTTTCCTTAATGGATTTAAAGTGCGCCATAGATCAATAACCCCTTTTTGATCGCTACCTTGTCATGGTGAAGGTGCTTGGGTACAGGTCGGACAAATCGTGGTCAACTGGAGAAAGAAATGGCACCCCACTTTAGTATCTTTGCCAGCAAAACCATATGTATAGTCTCAACTGGACAGATTTGCCTGGTGTGCTGCAGTCCATATGGTCACCGAGAGTCCAACATGACTGTAGGACTGAACAACAACAATATGTCAATAACTTTTTTAAATTACAGTATTTGTAATTTCTTATTAATTCTATATTTCCATCTACCATGTGTCCGTGAATCCTTGTGACTATAAAAGCAGTTTACATTTCTAGCTCTATTAAGCATTTCCATTGGAGCGATTGTTGGTCTCCCACCATAATAATTATATGATGATTTTGGCCAGTAGGTCATTAAAAAACACTCAGGTGTCCTTTTATTTGGAGCATATAAATGACCTAGTATAGCTGCTTTTCCCTGTCAAGGTCCAAGATCTTAAAATGAGAAAAAAAGAAGCAAGGGGTTGCAATCCTTTTTTAAACTAATTTTAATATAACTTATTTCAACCAATCTCTAATAATTTTTTTATGTTCTTCTATATTTAAGTGGGTTTTCTGCAAGAGGACAATCTCTGTATCTTGCTTTCTTAAATGTTTTAATATCACATTTCTCTTTATTGGGGAATATTCTCTATATTCCAAGAATGTATTCTACACATTACTTCTTGTATCCAATTTTTTATTTATTTATTTTTTCCCTACCTTTTTTAAATGTCAAAATTGTTGCTTTTTCTCCTCATTTTCCATCAAAAATGTAAAAACTTCATCTGCCCTTTAAAATAATAATCAAGGCTGAGCTTAGCAGGATACAAAACAGAATATTTCCTGCCAACTATAAAAAATTGACTACAACGTGTTGAAAATTCTCCACATTTACTTAGTTTAAGAAATTAAAGTTTTCTTATTTTAAAATCATATAACTATTAAAGGGTGTAAAGCACCAAGGAAGTAGTCTGGCTACTTAGACTATTGCAGAGTAATCACTAATATAGTTTCCGTTGGGGCCATGCGCACAACGGAAACTATAGTCAGCAATGACAGGGGAGGCAGGGAAAGAGACACAGTGGAGGGGGGAAAGAGATACGGGAGGGAGTGGGGGAGAGACACGAGGGGGGGAAGAGACATGGGGTGGGAGAGGGGGGAAGAGGCATGAGGGAGGGGGGGGTGAAAAGGCACAGTGGAGGGAGAGGAGGGCAAGAGACACAAGGGAGGGGGAGAGACACAGGGCAGGGGGGAGTTACGGGAGAGGGGGCAAGAGGCACAGGGGAGGGGGGAGGCAGAGGGAAGAGATGCATCAAATATTATACCGTCATTCATTACAAAGGACTAATGGGCAAACCTGCATAATTTGTTGTTTTTCTTGAAAATTAAGAAATGTTATTATTACTGTCCTGCTAATCCGTGGATATTCTTCCTTTCATATCCAAGTCTATGAGTTCTTTCTCTAGCTACTGATGACCTGTTTGACTTCACACTGGTCAATTTGAGAAATTCAACATGCAAAAATGAGCAAAGTGACACTTAACTGATTTTGGTACACCACTTAAAGTGACAAAGGAAGTTGATTTAATTTTAAAGAGCTTCAAAATTTGGTTGTACATTGTACTATCAGATGTCTCTATAGTAAATACTTTCTGAAATATCTAGAATTAATTTTACAGCTCTGTATGCTAATGTTCGGCTCAGAGTTCTTCATAAGGGTAGCAGAGTGGTCTAATTGCCATGTAACATTTTGGTTATTTATTTTGGCCACCACATCGTCTGTCATCCCAATTATCACATCAACTCTGCTTATTAATAATGCGTGAGATGCTCATTGGAAAATAAATACAGCAATAAAATCGCAACATAACACAACATATAGCCAGATTTTATGCTCTTAAAGAATAACTTAAACAACTTGACTTTGGGGTGACAGAGTCCCTTTTTAAATTATTACAGATCCTTCTATTTTCAAGATCTTTCATTTTATGTTGTAAAACTTAATTCTGTTGTTAATTATTTTTTTATTGGTTCACGAACATCTGGTGATCTTTTTATAAATGTATCCGTAAGTACTAAGAACCCCTTCTGGATCGCTACCATGTCATTGTGGAGGGGCTTGTGTACCTCCAAAAGAAGCTGTGAGCTATACCATGTAGGGTCACTGAAAATAGGCAGGTCATAGAAAAGAGAGGTCAGACAAATTGCGGTCCACTGGAGAAGGAACTGGTAACCCACTCCAATATTTTTGCCAAGCTGGATAAACACTACCAGACAACAGATGTGTCTGGCCTGCTGCGGTCCACACAGAGAGTTGGACATGACTGAATGACTAAACAATAACACATATTTTAATAGTTCTTAAATGTATCTAGAAGTATTGGATCTATCCTTTTATAGTTACGCCGATCACTGTAAGCATAGTGAGCGCGCCTGAAAGCTGAGCCACAGCACCACCTAGTGGCAAGAATGTGCTACATCTTTGCAATGTGCACATTAAAAATCAAACAATTAAAGTGAGGACCCTAAATGAAGCCTAATCGTAACCCTATGCTTAACGCAATGCCTAACCCTATGCCACACCCTAACCCCTTTCCCCTACAGCAATCCATTTTAAAACCCTAACCCCTCTCCCCTAGAGCAATCAATTTTACACTGCACACGTAGTACCGCATTGTGAGCGGTAGGCGGCGCTGCACTGTGCACACAGCGGGGACGCGCAGACTCAGCGCTGCTATAAGAGGAAAGGACCAAACTATTACGGTATATATACTCCTTATATCTCCCGTTGACAAAATACTCAGAAATCCTCTCTCAAATTAAACATCAATGAGTGTACTTCAATCTATAAACTCTCACGGGTTCTATATTGAATACTTCCCTATTATGTCCTCTAATAAACCACTCAAGTTATATAATTTATAATCGCACAGATTACAATTTGACAAAATAAATCAATATGCACAGCCATTATTTATCCTATCATTAACCCACTATTAAAATCTGCAGTTTTTTAATTGGTAAGCAAGTGAGAGAAGCTTATCGCAAAATAATCTGCTTAGACTCTGATTTTTAGCAGATTTTAATCAGATATTACATTTTCATGGATAGTAAATTTTATATTTGTCAGGAGGCATTTAATAGATACATCTGTATATTGTGTATTGGCTCCATATTGAAGGCTGCATTTTCTTTAAATTTATTTTAGCTCACTGCCTATGGGTCCTCAAACAACTGGCTTCTCTGGCATATTACATTTCAATGTCTCCCAGCACCTCTTCCTCAGTGCTATTTCATAAGGCATCAATTTATTTGGCAAATTCTGTATCTCTCTCCGTGTTTCGAAATCCTATATAATTTATAACCACACTGGTTACAACTTCAACTGATATCTTGATATTCGGTTTTATAAACCTTTAGATTTCTAACAGGTTTGCATATATATAGGTTAGTTGTATACATACAGTGAATATAAAAAGTCTACACACCCCTGTTAAAATGTTAGGTTTCTGTGCTGTAAAAAAATGAGACAAAGATAAATCATTTCAGAACTTTTTCTACCTTTTAATGTGACCTATAAACTGTACAACTCAATTGAAAAACAAACTGAAATCTTTTAGGTAGAGGGAAGAAAAATAAAAATAATGTGGTTGCTTAAGTCTGCACACCCTCTTATAACTGGGGATGAAGCTGTGTTCAGAATTAAGCAATCACATTCCAAATTGTGTTAAATAGGAGTCAGCATACACCTGCCATCATTTAAAGTGCCTCTGATTAACCCCAAATAAAGTTCAGATGCTCTAGTTGGTCTTTCCTGAAAATGTCTTAGTCGCATCCCACAGCAAAAGCCATGGTCCACAGAGAGCTTCCAAAGCATCAGAGGGATCTCATTGTTAAAAGGTATCAGTCAGGAGAAGGGTACAAAAGAATTTCCAAGGCATCAGATATACCATGGAACACAGTGAAGACAGTCATCATCAAGTGGAGAAAATATGGCACAACAGTGACATTACCAAGAACTGGAACTCCCTCTAAAATTGATGAAAAGACGAGAAGAAAACTGGTCTGGGAGGCTACCAAGAGGCCTACAGCAACATTAAAGGAGCTGCAGGAATATCTGGCAAGTACTGGCTGTGTGGTACATGTGACAACAATCTCCTGTATTCTTCATATGTCTGGGCTATGGGGTAGAGTGGCAAGACGAAAGCCTTTTCTTACAAAGAAAAACATGCAAGCCAGGCTACATTTTGCAAAAACACATCTGAAGTCTCCCAAAAGCATGTGGAAAAAGGTGTTATGGTCTGATGAAACCAAGGTTGAACTTTTTGGCCATAATTCCAAAAGATATGTTTGGCGCAAAAACAACACTGCACATCACCAAAAGAACACCATACCCACAGTGAAGCATGGTGGTGGCAGCATCATGCTTTGGGGCTGTTTTTCTTCAGCTGGAACTGGGGCCTTAGTTAAGATAGAGGGAGTTATGAACAGTTCCAAATACCAGTCAATATTGGCACAAAACCTTCAGGCTTCTGCTAGAAAGCTGAACATGAAGAGGAACTTCATCTTTCAGCATGACAACGACCCAAAGCATACATCCAAATCAACAAAGGAATGGCTTCACCAGAAGAAGATTCAAGTTTTGGAATGGCCCAGCCAGAGCCCAGACCTGAATCCAATTGAAAATCTGTGGGGTGATCTGAAGAGGGCTGTGCACAGGAGATGCCCTCACAATCTGACAGATTTGGAGTGTTTTTGCAAAGAAGAGTGGGCAAATCTTGCCAAGTCAAAATGTGCCATGCTGATAGACTCATACCCAAAAAGACTGAGTGCTGTGATAAAATCACAAGGTGCTTCAACAAAGTATTAGTTTAAGGGTGTGCAGACATATGCAACCATATTATTTTATTTTTATATTTTTTCTTCCCTCTACCTAAAAGATTTCAGTTTGTTTTTCAATTGAGTTGTACAGTTTATAGGTCACATTAAAGGTGGAAAAAGTTCTGAAATGATTTATCTTTGTCTCATTTTTTTTACAGCACAGAAACCTGACATTTTAACAGGGGTGTGTAGACTTTTTATATCCACTGTAGATATAGCTTCTATCAACAAAATTGCTGATGCACAGAAATCATTATTTATATTATTTTAGGGGGAATCTGTTGATTTTGATAGTTTTAGAAGTACTAATGCCAAGAATATGTGACTATTGACTTTATAACAAACAAAAAAGAGAGCTTTTTTTATAGTTTGATTAGTAGAAAAATATGTATTACTGTATATTGAAAAGTTGAATATACTCACATATATATATATATGCTAGATACTGATATGTAGATGTGCACACCCCTAGGAAACTTACATAAAGTGTACCCTGCAGGGTACAGTGTGTGACCTCTAAAGGAAATTATGGTTGCTGGGGTCACAGCTGAAATTGCCCATAAGTAAAGAGGCAGAGCCAAAAATAAAACAGACAGCAACTACCAGATTGTGATACAAATGTTTCAGTCTTTACTTTCGCCTGATTGGCCAAAACTATTTTTCAAATTGTTTACCAATTTAGCCTGGGTTTGGAGGGTGTTAACCCTAAGTTTCAACTGACAAATTAAAACATATTTTGCTAACTTCAAGGAAAGTGTTTACATGCTTATTTTGGTATTTTTTTCATGCAAAAAATGTTTTCATACACTATTAATTCTCCTCTATCAGATGCATTCATAATCCAGCTCACTTTAACTCATAAAATTTAACGTTCAATTAATTAGGCTAAAATTCCTTGTAACGTTGGAACAACTCACATATAACAATAAACAATTCAAAGGTTGAGGTTAAATACCCAAGGAAGAGGGAATACCCTTTTATGTGAGAGGTGGTAAAAGTCAAATAAAAGGGTATTCCCTCTTCCTTGGCTATTATAACCTCAATCTTTTTTTATTTTATTTTGTTCTATGTGAGTTGTCCCAAAGTTACAGATTTTAGCCTTATTAATAAAAGTTAAATCGTTTGAGTTAATATTGCAAGAAAAAACAGTGATTCTTCAAAAGGTTCTCTTCTTTTTTGTTAGATATACAAAACACAACACTTTACTCAAAATGTTCACATATATAGGCATCTGAGTTAGTATATCAGACTCTATTCCACTTCTCAAAGAGTGAAATTTGAATCGATTCCTTGAAGTGTTATTTTAAGTCCTCAGATTTTACCAATTTTTTTATTATTTCAAGTAACCTTGTGCCATAGGTTATTGAATCAGTGTTTCCTCTATTATTCTGTTTTATGAGGAATTAAGTCTTTAACAAAAAAAATTGTCCAGTTCTCCAACTAAATTATGTATATATATTTTTTTTTCTGCAAGTAAATAAGAGGAATTGATCTTACTGAATGCTAAATTCAGACTTAATTACAGCAATCAAATCTTGGCTGACCGGCATCATAATCCTTCCCAACCTGTCGCCCACTGCACCTGCCAAAGTTCATGGCATCTAGTTAGTTCTTTTTGGTGCTTTCACAGCGACTCCTCATAGATCACATTAGCTAACTACTTCCCCTTCAGTATGTAAGATTTTGGTTAAATAGCATCACCATCTCTTTTAACCTTTAGACCGCTGTACGAATCGCATTTTGTCGTGTCCGACTGTTTTTATTCTCTGTTTTTCCCAGCGTCTTGTTCTCATTTGGCCTTTTAGTGAAGTTGGCTTGGCAATTGCAGTTTCACCGCCAGCCAACAGTGCTGTCTGTCTGTGTTACTTTTATCAGGTCGCCCATCTCCTTAGCCCATCTCCTTAGCCCATCTCCTTAGCCCATCTCCTTAGCCCATCTCCTTAGCCCATCTCCTTAGCCCATCTCCTTAGCCCATCTCCTTAGCCCATCTCCTTAGCCCATCTCCTTAGCCCATCTCCTTAGCCCATCTCCTTAGCCCATCTCCTTAGCCCATCTCCTTAGCCCATCTCCTTAGCCCATCTCCTTAGCCCATCTCCTTAGCCCATCTCCTTAGCCCATCTCCTTAGCCCATCTCCTTAGCCCATCTCCTTAGCCCTTCTCCTTAGCCCTTCTCCTTAGCCCTTCTCCTTAGCCCTTCTCCTTAGCCCTTCTCCTTAGCCCTTCTCCTTAGCCCTTCTCCTTAGCCCTTCTCCTTAGCTTTATCTGTCAGTGTGTTACTGGATTAAATGAACAACTTCTCACCAACTTTTTTTTCTCACCAACTCATCCCTACGAGCCGCAGAACTACACATCAACATAAATCTCAATTACACAATTCACAATGCAAGACCTGTAGCACTTTGAACACCAATAAAAAATAAAAACCTTGCACACCGCAGGGTCATTGCAGGCCTCTACCACCATCTACGTTATGGGCCTCACGATGATTGCCTTTGGCGCTCATTGTAAGCCTCGAGCAACCCTCCACTTTCATGCCTCGCAATGAGCACCTTCTACGCTCATTGCGTCATTGCAGGCCTCGCCCAAGCCGCCACTTTCACGCGTCGAGCCCTACGATGAGCGCGTTTGGGGCTCATTGCGAGCCTCTCCCCATTGTCTGACCCCTGTGTCTGTTTCCCCCCTCTCCCTGTTTAAGGATTGTGTCTCTCTCGCTGAGCGGTGTTGCTTTCCAAGTCTTGCGTGCTTCGCGAGGGTCGTCTAAGTCGGACGTGCTTCAGCCTCGTCTTCAGCCTTTTTGGAAAGAGTTCAGTTTTTCATCCACTATTTTTTTTTTCCTCGCTTAGCCGGTTTTTCGATGTCTGAAAAACGCCAATTAGGTGTCAAATTAGCTGGCAACCTCACTTACAGGTTCCCTGGGTGTCCCCCTGAGCTGTGTGTGATGTTTTTAAATGTATTTTTTACATTACTTTTCTTTTTTTGTCGGTCTTCTGAGTTGCGTGCTTGACAAAATTTTGGCTGTTAAATTCGTATTTTTTTTCTGTGTTGCGTGCCTCGCGATCAGCGACAATGTGCTTTTTTTTTTTTTTTTTTTTTTTTTTACAAAGTCCTGCTGGCCTCCCGATGATCTCCTGTTGCGCTCAATGCAGCCCAAGTGGTATGCCCCTCGCGATGAGCACTGTAGGTGCCCATTGAGCAACACGCATATGTATGTACGTACGTGTATATATATATATATATATATATATATATATATATATATATATATATATATATATATATTAGTGTGTGTGTGTGTTTTACACACACTTGTGTAATGTAAAAAGAAAAAAAAGTATTTTGAATTTAAAAACTAGACGATGTCGCACTAAATCCCACATACATTTTGTGGTGCGCAGCGCCAGACTCGGATGGCGGCTCCGTGAAGTGTTCATGTTACAAGCAGTGTCTCCCAGCCTCCACTATTCTGGCTGATTTCATTTTTAATCTGCGGTAAATGTTGATGCCTAATCAAGACAACATAATTCATAAACCAAATATATCCCAGAGAATAAGTAATTGCCTCCTGTAAATTGCTTGCTATATCACAAGTGCCTTTGGCTCTCTCTCTTTCTCCCGCACACAATAAGCAGGAGCGCGCTCAGTCTGCATGCATAATACATCCGCTCTTATATTCTGTGAGCCGTCTGGGGAGCTGGATCATAAATCATTTTTAAAGATCAAATCTGAACACGTGTACTCTCTGAATATCTCATGCTGCCTTCCATACACATTTATATTTAAAGGGACTTTTTGAGCATTTTTTTTTTTATTTGATTCTCGTCAATATAAGTTTTAAAGGAACTCTGTCACCCAGCAGTAAATTTATTTAATTTTGAAGAAGATTAAAAACTGGCTATACATCTTACTAGCAGTTTTTCTCAACAGTAAGTAATATCTGAAATATTTAGAACTCCTTTTACAGTTCCTGTATTCTAATGTGCGTCATGGAGTACTTGATAAGGGTAGGAGAGGAGAGGGGTCCAGCTACCGGATAATATTTTGATAATAATATATTTATGACCCTAACAGACAAGCACACTGCAATTCTAATTAGCACATCAAAGTTGCTAATTAATATGTGTGAGCCACTCATTTGCAGCAGCAACAACATTTTCCAAGATTGTTCGCTTTGGAAAAAAATGGATAACACAACATATAGCCAGTTTGTCTTGCTCTTTAAGAATAACCCCCCCAAAAATTTGATTTTTGGTGTGACAGCGTCCCTTTTAAATAAGTTATACTCTCCAGCTAAGTAACAATTTTAGAAATGTGGAACCTCCCGCTTTGTCCCTGTATTCTCCCCTGTAAGCTGCCATTTTCATATGTACTATGTCATGAATCAGCCAGGGGCCATCTTGGATTTGGGCCTGAAGTATATTGGCAGCAGTAGCCATTTTGTAACTGGCAGCATTCGCCACACCCAGTGGCCATATTGTATATGGGCATGACAGTTCATGGCTCAGTCGGCATCCATATTGGGACTGGCAGTATTGGTCACACCCAGGGGCCATCTTGGACTGCCACATGTTATTGAACAGAAGGTTTTGGGCTCCCAGAGCCACTGTTATAATGTTATATATTCAGGGCAGAGTCCCACTGTTAGTGTTATGCATTCAGAGAAGAGGCAGTTTACCACGTCGCCACTAATAAAGTCGTCATAACGCATTAAGTGGACTGACGTGGGAAGTACTGCTTCAACTCATAACATGAGGGAAAGGGAGAGATGCTGTGGGTTATAAAATGTTGTAGTGGTATTATCTGTAAATATATTGTATTGTAATGTGGGAGCCATGTTGTGTGCAGTCATCCATATTGGGTCTGATACAGATAGTAACTGTCTGTACAGACATTGAGGCACCTTAACCCCATGGGGTCTTCAGCCCAATATCAGGGTCATAGTACAGGAGCAAATAGATGTTTCTCCCTTGAGAGCCAGAGACCAAGTGAACCAGGTAGCCACACCTAGTGGGCGGCCCATGGGAGGGGTTTGGAAGTTCCCAGAGCTTACCTCTAGTCCATTGGCCAGAGGTAATCAAGTTACTCTGGAGATTACCCCATTGGCCAAGAGGAAGATGAGGGTTGGACAAGGGGGTAGCCACTCCCTGTGCTGGTTTTGTGAGTTGTTTAAATACTGTATGTTTCCAAAATAAAGTTGTTCTTAATTTTCATACTTTGACTAAGCATGTATTATTGACCAAGAGGCATATGCTTGTAGAGGAGCTCGTTCTGACTCCCTACCAAGGTTCTCGCAGGTACACTACCACAGCAGCGGGGACTTATGCCTTTGTACCAACAAAGACTGTCCATAGGTCTAGAGTCACCCAAACGTAGGTCTAAACCTACTGGGAATAAGAGTACTAGGATACTCTAGATCCAATCATCATAGTAGGTTGTGACACACTATAATTGTTATTGGTTGTGAGTAACACCTGTGAGGTGCATTCTGTGAATGCATTATAAGCTGATTGCCCAAGCTGATTAGCGGGGAATCGCGCAACTACTCATGAGCCACAAATTTGCAAATGCTCAGTTGCGCCGTCTTTGCGCATGCGCGGCAGAGCTTCCCAACAGAGCAAAAGGGAGGAAGGCAGAGATAGAGGGAGAGAGAGATAGGGAGGGAGAGAGACAGAGTACACACAGGGCAGAGAGAGAGGGGGAACGGATATAAAGGGAGAGACAGAACAGACAATTGAACATAACATGACACGGTTATAGTATAGTAACCGGCAAGTTACTAATATGTATGTATGTATATGTATGTGTATGTATATGTATGTATGTGTGTGTGTGTATATATATTGTGTGTATGTATAAAACAGCATGAAACTGGTAGGGTGAATCTCGTTCCCTGTAGGAGTGCCCTAAACTTTCAAAATGCAGATCACAGGAGTGCTAGATGGCTGCCTGTAGGAGAGAATACAAGGAGAAAGAAGCATGTCCCAAAAACTGAGAAACTTCGAAGTGAGTGAATGTAAAATTAATATAAAAATTACATGGAAGAGATGTAAATGCTTTGCTTAGAGGCTCGTTAGAAGCAAAAACAATGCGAGACCAACCCTGTGTCCAGTTGTGTATATGAGTCTAGAATTACTTGTTACCTGTTGTGTTATGTTCTTGCTTTTTTTTTTAAATTTATATATATAATATTAAGGATCACATCTTTGCTATGTTTTTTTGTAAATCTAAACTTGGTAATGGGCAAAGTTTTTTTTTTTAATTTTTTTTTTTTTTTTATGATGATGATAAAATAAGCTCTTGAACTTTTCTACAGCGTTCCATTTTTCAGACCTCATTCTGTCTTCTATTTATTATGATTTAGACGAAACGTGTTGGATTGTTGCCGAGTGTACTTATCACTTTGAGATATTAAAATACTTATTATACTACACTACTTTAGTTCCCATTTTCTTTGTCTCTATATAGGAATAATAGATGCAACCACAGATCTCCAGAAATGTAAATGCCCCTCACAAATCCACCAACCTATTAATGCTTCCAGGTTCCATTAAAGGCAACATTTTTATTTCTGTTCTAAAAACAAGCAAAATGATTTTTCCTCTGACTTTTGCTCTTTGGAAACTTTGATCTGGACTAAGTGTAAAATATATGTATGTGTGTGTTACTAATCTTGTATGATTTATTTTTTTCTTCTAATAGAACTACAAGACTATTAAGGATGTCTTGGTATCATTCGGGAGAAGAGTTTTATGCTACCCGCTCTACCGCCATTTTGCCCTGGTGTCCAAGGCGATACAAGACATGATTTCAGTGCTAAAAATGGGTAAGTGGTGATTTAGCCTTTAACTTTCAATATAAGCCAATATTGGAAAGGGTAATTGGGGATATTGGTAAACTATTAAAAGGATGCGATATCGGCCCCTTACAAATGTATTTGTTTCTATGTATGTATATGCGTGCATGCTTCTCTTTAATTCTGAAACTACTGGGATATTTGCTGTGTCACTTTAGTAAATCAGATGTTGTTAGGAAATCTAAGGTGAAATGTAATGTAGAATAGAGGGCTCAACCTTTTTCTGGTCTTGGGACCTGCTCTGATCTGAGCAAAGTACAGTTTTTACGTTCTTACAAGTCCTTCTATTATTTAACTATAACTGTAACTAATAGGGATGGTTTGTATGAAGTGTTCCGGTCACCTCATCCCTGAGGACCAGCAGATAAGGTAAGCTGGTGTCGCGCACAAGGTATTATATAGTATATTAATAAATCTAAAGACAGTAAATCAATTTTAAGTAAGAGCAGTTTCAGTTCTCAGTAATTCTCTTTATCCATTCCTAGACCAACCCAGATACTGTGTGTGGTTGCAGCCTATGAGTCAATGTGTATATTCTGGGGGCCCATACTTTGACTCTCTCATTGGTGACTAAAGCCAAGTGGATGTGTAATCGAGATAACGGGACTGATTCTTAAAATACGCAATGAGTGTGCCTATCAGATTGTCTGTAATTTGGTGTGTGAGTGTGGTATGACCTGTAGGTGACTACTGGAGTCCTAAAGTGTTAGTGAAATTGAAGAAGATCAGGATTGTTGGCGTGTGAGTGTGTGAGATTCTGTTTGTGTGGATGTTGGAATCTGAAGTTTGTGGGATGTTGCAAGAGTGGCTTCTTCAATTTGGTAACTACTGCACGTTTGTGAAGTATACAACAAAATAACATAAATTATCAGGAGCATAAAGCATTTTAGAGAAGATGTATATTTAGATGACTTTCCCTGTGTCATGCGGGGATGTCATCTTGGATTGCTAGCCTGTCTATAATTTGAGGGAAAGACTTATCAAATGGGTACTTTAATCCATTTAGTTCAGTTATGAAGTGGCTAGTGTTCTAACCCCTTTCTGGATCTCTACCTTGTTGTGATGAAGGGGCTTGTGTACCTCTATGAAGCTTTGAGCTATACCATGTAGGGTCGTCCAAGATGGGCTGGTCATTGGCAACCCACTCCCGTAGCTTTGCAAAAAAAAAACTTTGGTTATGCACAACCAGAGACATGACAATATGATACCAGAAGAGAAGACTTGCCACATTACTGGGGAAGAGCAGAGAAGAGCTCTAATGAAGTGGTTAGGCCACAGTCAAGAGGACACAGTGCTGTCTGCAGCAGCTGACTTTCCTTTACCCTTCAAAGAACAATTCAGCATAGGAGCCTTGAACATTAGACCTATGAACCAAGACAACCTGGACGTGGCCCAGCATGAGGAGAGGACAAGATTATCCATTGATATACTGGGAAATAGTGAACTCAGATGGACTGGAATGGGACATTTCTACTACAAGATTATCTACTGTGATCAAAAATCCTGCAGAAGAAATGGAGTAGCCCTTCTAGTCAATCAAAGGGTGACCAAAACAGTGTTCGGTTACAACCCAATAAATGATAGAATGATTTCAATTCCAGTTAAAGGCAAGGCATTTAACATCAAAGTGATCCAAGCTTTCGCTCCAACCTGAGGAGGCTGAAGTCAAGTTTTATGAAGACATTCAACATGTCATAGATATAACACCAAGAAAATATGTTACTATAATCATAGGAGATAGGAATGCTAAAGTAGGGAACCAAACTATACCTGTAATAACTGGCCAGTATGGCCTTGGACTACAAATCGAAGCAGGTCCAAGATTAGTAGATTTCTGTCAAGATCATGCTCTGGTCATAGCAAACGACTCTACACATCGGCATCACCAGATGGACAACATAGAAATCAGATATACTTTGTAGCCAAAGATTGAGGAGCTCTATATAGTCCGCAAAAACAAGACCTCGAGCTGACTGCGGCTCAGATCATGAGCTTCTTTTTGCAAAGTTCAGAATTAAACCAAAGAAGAAAAAAAAAAGGAAAATCATCCGATCAAGCAGATAAGAAATTACTGCATATTCACAGAAGATAAATGTTGAGGTAGAATAGATTTAATTGATTAGACATGGAATACAGATTGCGTGAAGAGCTTTGGACCAAAGTATGCAACATTATCCAGGAAACGGACGCAAAAAAATATTCCCAAAAGAAAGAAAACTAAGAAGACAAATCTGATGAGGCTTTTAAAGTAGTTCAGGAAAGAAGGAAAGTGAAAAGTAGTGGAATTAGGAAAAGATTTGTCCAACTGAATCCAGAATTCCAGAGGATAGTAAGAAGAGACAAGGAGACATTCTACAGCGAGTGATGTAAAGAGACAGAAGAAGATAAGAGAATAAGTAAGTCAAGAGATCGCTTCGCAAAATTGAGGACCTCAAAGGAGCGTTTCATGCCAAAGTGGGCGTGATAAGACAAATATGGTAGGGACTTAACAGAAGCAGATCTGATAAAGCAGAGATTAAATTAATACACTGAAGATCTATACTTGAGCCAAACATCTTGGAGAGTACAGTGAGATAGGCCCTATGATGTCTTCTTGATTGTCATGATCCTTCCTCCTGACCACGGGTTTTTGGGACTCATGTGATCTGGTGGTGTGGGACTGGGCAAAGTCTGTTTATAGTTATTTAATGTTATATTAAGTTGGTTACTGTATGTTATGTGTGATTAACTGTTTGCTTCATTAAGTGTTAAATATTTTAGAATGTTGAGGTAGCCAGTATCTGACAATTGGAAGAGGGGAAACAATCAGTTAGTTATGTAATCGCTGTCTGAGGTAAAATCTTTGCTGTGTGGAGTGTGTGATGACTCGGACAGCAGGAAAGAAAGGTAACAGCTTTAAGGGACTCTGAGAGGATTTTTAGCCAGTCTTATTATTATTATTATTATTATTAGTCTTTATTTGTATCGCGCCAACATATTCCGTAGCGCTGTACAGAGGATAATAGCCCTTTTGCAAGCCTTGTTGATTTCCTTGTAATAACATAAAGCAGTCTCTGTCCCCTCTTGTTTCTATAATTTAAATGCTTGTTTTTTTTTACTCCTCATCCTTATCTTTAATTCAATGTTAATCCACATGGGTTGTGATTTACTTTTATTTCCACATGGTATATGGTGATAAGTATGTTTTAATAAGTAAGGATTTGAACGTTGTCCATTTATGTTCAGTATTTTTACCTGTCAGTTCTCTGCCCCAGTCTATACTTTGTATTGTTGCCCGTAGACCGTTAAAATCTGCCCTTTTTTAAAATTAAGAGTTTTTGTGTAGGTGTCAGAGTGCCAGGGACTGTAGCTGCCCTTGAAGATCCAGGAAGGTAACCCAGCTATTAAGTGACTCTGAGGAGATTTATATATGTGCCAGAGACTATAGCTGCCCTGATCCTGCACAATAATGAACAGTGTACATGCTCATAAGGAAAAGGGAATTTTCATGCTCTTCAATGTTGTCAGCTAAAGTTTAAAATTGACATCTATTGAACCTGTTATAAATAACAACAACTATTTGCTGGGTAGGTTTGGCCATAACAGCCTTATCAAGCCCAACTGAAGAAAGCAGATTCCATCAACTCCTGCAGCCTTGTTATCAATGTGGCAATCTCAGCTGAACTGTTCAAAATCCTACAGGATGATGCTGTGAAAGTGTTGCTTGACTTTTGCCAACAAGATTGGAAAACTCAATAATGGCTAATAGACAGAAAACCTTAGTCTACATGCCCGCAAGGTTAGGTTTAAGATCCAGCAAAGCTTGGCTTTAACAATATATAGACTGAGAACTACCAGATGTCCAAGCCGGATTTTGCAGTGGTAGAGGCACAAGAGATCAAATTACCAATGTCCGATGGATATAGAGAATGCAAGAGAGTTTCAGAAAAGCATTTACTTCTGCTTCATAGACTAAAGCATTTGACTGTGTGGATAACAACAAAATGTGGCAATCTCTGAAAGAGAGGCTAGTACTAGATCATCTCCTCCACCTTCTGAAGAATCTGTATGTGGACCAAGCAGCCACGGTCAGGACCGAACATAGAACACTACAATACATACTACAGAAAATTAAGCCAAAGTGTTCACTGGAAGATTTGATCATGAGTCTGAAGCTCAAATAGTTCTTTAGACATTCTAATCTCAAAAGGAAATGTGCATGATATTTAATAGTTAATACTTTTTATAAACATTTAGAGAGAACTTGATGGTCCCTTCTAGGCCTGAGAAAATGTTCTATTTATAAAGCATTGAAAAGAACTTCAAATTGAATTTTTTACAAGTTTTCTTCTTTATTTTGATTGCTCTAAATTATGATGTGGTGCAGTAGAAGGACCATTACATTTATTAGAAAAAAAACTGGAAAACCTTGATAACTTACTGTTACAGTTGTCTTGTTTTGCCATGTCTCCTCTTCCAGCAATTCCTTATTTAACCAAATCAAGACAATTGGAGAAAACATTCCAGGATGTTTTGTTCCAATAATGCATCTGTTTTTCACCATCAGAGGAAACTTTTACCTTTTTTTGACTGGCTTAAAAAAAAATCATGTCATTAAGGTTACAAAGAAATGCTAGGAGAAATCAGGGTAACCATTAGACAGTGCAAGACAACACAAAAAGTAAGTTGTTAAACATGTCATTCCAATATATTTTTAAATATACTTTTAAGTGTCCAAACAGTTTATCCTCTCTGTGCCATGTCATCCCCTAGTGCCACACGGAGGAAACCAGGCTCTGCCCTACCGCGCACCCTGTTGGCTCTGCTGGGAAGCTGTGGGCTTTGTTTTACTTGATGAAACGTGTGTTTTATTTATCACAATCTGGAAGTGATTTGGGCTGTATGCACACCCTGCCAACTGGAGGGGTGTGAAAATGTAAGAGCCGGAACCGGTGCCAAAAAGGCGGCCAAGTTTAGGCAACAATATCTGTTATTTTTATCTCTCCCTGTAATGGAGCCAGAAATTACACAGCAGAGGGGAGCTCGAGAGCTGATCAGAGAAAGGAACATCACCACAAGTACTGCACATTGGTTCTTTTATTGATTAAGAAGGAGAATGGGGGAAGCTAAGATATTAGGAGGTGCTGTAGAATGGGGGGATATGATCAGATTTATATAAATCCAGGGTCAGATTGTGGCACTTACCACCAATAGGAGATTGTTACAGCAGATTCAATATATAACTCCCCTTCTCTCCATTCATTTCATCTACTCCACCCCCTCTATCCTCTCTTTTCCCCCTTCTCTGTTCCTTCTCTCCCTCTTATATTACTCTGCACTATCTTACTTCTTCCAGCCACTCACTACATCTTC
>CM050169.1:44638249-44650749 GCA_027410445.1 Discoglossus pictus | reverse complement strand
TCATCTCCTCTCTTTCATCTCCTCTCTTTCATCTCCTCTCTTTCATCTCCTCTCTTCCATCTCCTCTCTGCCCCTCCCTCCTCATCCCTTCTCTCTGCCCCTCCCTCCTCATCCCTTCTCTCTGCCCCTCCCTCCTCATCCCTTCTCTCTGCCCCTCCCTCCTCATCCCTTCTCTCTGCCCCTCCCTCCTCACCCGCTTCTCTCTGCCCCTCCCTCCTCACCCGCTTCTCTCTGCCCCTCTCTCTCTCTCGCGCTCTCTCTCTCCCCTCTTGCTCGCTCGCTCACTCCACTTGTTCTCTCTGCCTTCCCTCTCATCTCCTCTCTCTTTCTTTTCTCTCTATTGTCCCTTACCCATCTTTGACCGCCCCCCCTCCCCCCTTTACTCTTTGCAGGGTAATTATTTCCTTTCTTCTCCTGTACCATCTCTCGCTATTCTCCTTTTTTTACCCCCACTCTCTTGCTCATATCTAGGTTTTCCATTTGGACAGCTGGCATTTGCAAAATCTGCGCTTTTTTTAAACAGGTTTAAATACAAAGTGTTTTTGAGATTTAGTTTTTATGGGAAAAAACCTGAAATATATTATAGAATTTAAATGTGCTCTTTTTAATTGCATGAGATTAATTAAATCCATATCCTTTCAGGGCAGCGATATCCTTTCAGAATGCCCTTAATGTTTGTCATCACACACAGACCAGAGAAATTATAACTGGCTGATTAGCGTAGAGCAGCTCCTCCAGTGATTATTTCCCTGCAAGTGGAGGTGCCCACGGCAGAGATTGGCAGGTGGTGGTAGGAAGTGCAGAGAGCCGCCTCTTGCCAGATGGAGCTTGGCATTGTAACCCCCCAGGTCAGAGTTTGATGTCATCACATGCTAATTGTGCTTATCAAAGACCCCTCTGTAGGGTGATAATGCAATTAATATAATCGCACTCCTCTGAGCATCCTGTGAACCTGGATGCTTTCTGATAACCCCGAATGGCTCGGAATAATCAGCTTTGTATTTCCTGTTCTGATATCTCATCCTAATGTGACAGCAAGTGGGCACAACCTACTTTTAAAAAAAACAATGTCGTCCTCCATTTTTGGAAGGTTGTTAATGCTGTATTTTTCCTTTTTTTTATCCCCTGTATTGCGCTACAGAATATGTTGGCGCGTTACAAATAAAAGTTAATAATAATAATAATAATGTCAGCCTGGTGTAATGGTCATGATATTAGTGTCAGTTCCTGCATCCCTATCTGTCCTCCGAGACCAAGCAGGGTCAGGAGAGCCTAACACCATAAACATACCACTACCATTAGTTATAATTATCCTCAGATTATATTATTTATGCAATTAAAATGCTCTATATTCAAGTAGGAGAATACTAAACAAAATGTTAGGATCGCATGTAGTCACCCCGTTAAAAAAAAATTCTGGACCTCAAAGGGGATCCCCATGATTACTATATGATAAAAAGCCATTCCCAGGACCAAACTGATTTAGTATAAAGGCACACAAGATTTATTTTAAATTGGAAAAGTAGCATTATAAAACAAATTTTAACATTGTACGGTGTATCTGCCCTCACCTACCCGTCTTTGTTTATGTTGGCTTACAGTGGCATCTTATTTAACTTTGATTACACTAAATGTCTAGTTTGAATCTCTAGCGCATCATCTTTCTCCTTTTTTTGCTCTTGTTACATGTCACTCTTGCTTCTTTTCTACACGCTCTTCCCTTGCATGCACATTTCTACCTCTTCTCTGTCTCTCCCCCCTCCTCTCACTCGCGCTCTCCCCCTCCTCGCGCTCTCCCCCTCCTCGCGCTCTCCCCCTCCTCGCGCTCTCCCCCTCCTCGCGCTCTCCCCCTCCTCGCGCTCTCCCCCTCCTCGCGCAATATCCACCTAAAAAAAACTCAATCACACTGCCTTCATCTCTCAATATGCCCCAAGTAACCCTCACACTGCCTTCATTTTTCGACATCCACCAAGTAACCACTCACACTGCCTTCATTTTTCGACATCCACCAAGTAACCACTCACACTGCCTTCATTTTTCGACATCCACCAAGTAACCACTCACACTGCCTTAACTTCTCAGTATCCACTGAATTCCTCATTTTACCATCACAGCCATACTCTGGGGGTTAAAGCTTTAATAGGAAAACTGCTTCATAGCACTGGCAATGCACAATTAAGTTTAATTTTGTTATTTTTTTGTGTCCCCTGTTCATATAATCTGGGGGTGGTGGGGGGTTTTGTCCTTCCCAGTTCCTATGCCCCTACACACACACACACACACACACACATACATACATACATACATACATACACATATATATATATATATATATATATATATATATATATATATACACATATACACATATATATATATACACACACACATATACATACATATATATATATATATATATATATATATATATATATATATATATATATATATATATATATATATATATATATACACACACACGCGCTCTCCCCCTCCTCGCGCTCTCCCCCGCCTCGCGCTCTCCCCCCTCCTCGCGCTCTCCCCCTCCTCGCGCTCTCCCCCTCCTCGCGCTCTCCCCCTCCTCGCGCTCTCCCCCTCCTCGCGCTCTCCCCCTCCTCGCGCTCTCCCCCTCCTCGCGCTCTCCCCCTCCTCGCGCTCTCCCCCTCCTCGCGCTCTCCCCCTCCTCGCGCTCTCCCCCTCCTCGCGCTCTCCCCCTCCTCGCGCTCTCCCCCTCCTCGCGCTCTCCCCCTCCTCGCGCTCTCCCCCCTCCTCGCGCTCTCCCCCTCCTCGCGCTCTCCCCCTCCTCGCGCTCTCCCCCTCCTCGCGCTCTCCCCCTCCTCGCGCTCTCCCCCTCCTCGCGCTCTCCCCCTCCTCGCGCTCTCCCCCTCCTCGCGCTCTCCCCCTCCTCGCGCTCTCCCCCTCCTCGCGCTCTCCCCCTCCTCGCGCTCTCCCTCTTCCCCTCTTTCACTTGTTGCATCTTTTATTTCACACTCTACTATATTTTTTTCACTATCACTTTATCTATCACTCTTCAGCCCACCATATGTGAAACGATTGCTGTAGTGAACTACTCTCTACAACAATCCACCACATAAACCAGGCACTGATGATCAGCAGTAACTGTGAAACCGTTCTGTATTGTGGGTAAGTGACCTGGTTTGTGAATAATCCATCCGCTGCTATGCCTAAAACTGTGAAATAGAGTAAGCATAAGCTTCAAAGGAGACATGTATATACAGTGGTTATGGATTAACAGAATGAGCGTGCATGTCCCCACCCAGTTTTTTCCCAAGTGCAGTGCATCAACTGTATGTCTGAGAAATTTGAGCAGGAAATAGGTTTATTAACTTATTTTTTTACACATTCAAATAGAATCACATATGTACTTTTCATTGTTCTACTGCCATTTAAAGTGGCCTGTTTAGTTTGTGAAAAGAAAAAGGTTCTTTTTGTTTTATATATAATAAATCTTTCTGAGCATAATTAGTATATAGATGCTTTTACATTTCTAGTGATCAGAGCTTGTATTTATTGATGCAAGCTGCCTACCCATGTGCAGTGGAAGGTGGTTGGTGGCAAATTCACAGAGGTCCATTAATCCATGGTAATAACCAAACCTGCTTGCTTCTCCCACACCCTTCCCTCCACTGAAAAACATCCCCTAATACTCTATCTCTCAGGAAGTAACACAGCAAAGACTAGATGGATTCTTCTGTATAGAAACAGAGGCTTCACAAATTCTGATTGCTTACACAGCTGCTGATGTTGTTAGTTTGTTACAGACTTCACAAACAAGTGCAGTATTTTTTCAGCTACAGTGGTCCTTTTTAAGTTGCTAGTAAAACAGAGAGGTGACTACTGTCTGTCCTTATCTATCGTACACGTCTTGTGCCTCCTAATACCTTATTACCCATTATTGTCTTGACATGAAAGAAAATTTTGTAACTCGTGACAGAAGAGAATACAACAGTACATTTATTACTTGGGTTTTTGGCATCAGAGCTGAATGAACTGTCTTTATGAACACAAACTGAGATCTACAGCTATGAGATCTTTGGATCTAATCTCAGTACAAGTTAGTGGTTATCTAGATCTACTTAGTGCCAAACATGCATCTCTGGTAACTCTACAATCCTTAAATAACCCCGTGTGTGTGTGTGTGTGTGTGTGTGTGTGTGTGTATATATATGTATATATATATATATATATATATATATATATATATATATATATATGTATATATATATATATGTATATATGTATGTATATGTGTGTGTGTATATGTGTGTATATATATATATATATATATATATATATGTGTATATGTGTATATATATATATATATATATATATATATATATATATATATATATATATATATATATATATACATATATATATATATATATAAATGTATGTGTGTGTGTGTGTGTGTGTAGGGGCATAGGAACTGGGAAGGACAAAACCCCCCACCACCCCCAGATTATATGAACAGGGGACACAAAAAATAACAAAATTAAACTTAATTGTGCATTGCCAGTGCTATGAAGCAGTTTTCCTATTAAAGCTTTAACCCCCAGAGTATGGCTGTGATGGTAAAATGAGGAATTCAGTGGATACTGAGAAGTTAAGGTGGTGGGAGTGGTTACTTGGTGGATGTCGAAAAATGAAGGCAGTGTGAGGGTTACTTGGGGCATATTGAGAGATGAAGGCAGTGTGATTGAGTTTTTTTTAGGTGGATATTGTGAAGTGGAGGCTGCGTGAGTGGTTACTAGGTGGATATCCATCATCTTTAGTTTCTTCTATTTGGACCAACAAGCCACACTTGTCTGGTGCCACAACACTTGTCTGTTTATTTTGAGATCTGTTTGAACACCCCAGAAGTGATGGTACGACACACATATAAGTCAGAGAAGATGATTTAATATCCTTGAAGTAGAGTTATTTAAGTAATATATCTCCATCAATGATACAGAAACTAGTGGAGCATTTGCAAAGTCATTCAGAGCATCTCACCCTAAGCTGAAAGCATGAAGTGATGTATTAATAATTTAACATCATCCTTATATGCCTGGGTTAGCATTCAGGAGTGGTGACTTGCACTTTTCGTATTAGATCAGTCAAGTCTAATAGCTCCTGTCTTTGCAAAGCCTCACAATGTTGTGCTTGCTCAGGATAAAATCTTTAGTTTGCAACAGTAGCAAGAAGATAGTTAAGGGGCCTATGAAGTTATCAGATCTGCTCTCCACCATCATAAAGAGAGTTGAAAAACATGGGAAAAGTGTTTTCCTTTTTGAAAATGCTGCTAGATTGATTTAGTTACAAACATTCAGCCTTTTGAGTGCTTATATACACCCCTAAATCTTCTGCATGTCACTAATTGGAACCAGCTGTCTCGCCCATGGGAGAAAGTAGTGCATTTCATATATTAGTTTTATTGTTGTTATTTACTTTATTATTATTATTATTTGTACAGAGATATGGTTCGGTGGTTAAATTAACTGCTGTTGAAAATGGTGTTTTTATTTAAATTTTTATGATAATTTATATGTACAGCGCTACGTAATATGTTGGCACGTTATAAATAAACTATAATAATAATAGGCAGAAGGTCAGGGAATGAGTGGTTATAGACCAAAGGTCAGGGCGTCAGAAATGCTCAAGATCATTGGAAGATCAAAGCTATGACAAGTGTTTGAGATTCAGGTCATTAGCGGCGGGACAGGCAGATGACAAGTTCCAGGTCAGATTCAATTCCAGGTTAAGTAGAAACCTTCCAGTTCTAAGTCTCTGGCAGCCAGCCAAGGAAAAAAATCTTCAAGTTTGATATTACAAGCAAAATTATTTAATTTCTTGGTAACCATCAGAAAGGTTTGGCCATGAGAAATGTTCCATGTTCATAAAGTAGTCGGAGGATTAGGCAAGTAAGAATTGGAAAAAATTCAGGTTACAGGCAAGAAATCGGGGCAAGAAGACCTGTTGGAGATTAAGGTCAAAGAAAGGAGGTCAGGGCAGATCAAGGGTGGAAAGAATTTTTGCTTGAGGTGGCTCAGACACTTCCAGCACAGAGTGTTCTGGCACTATTTCAACCTACATTAGATCAGCCAGTTCCCTACATGCTGAGTTCTGGCTGTGTGTTCCCTTGAGGTGGTCCAGCTATTTCCACACTGAGGTCTGGATAGGTGTCCACACTGAGTTCAGAACCAGGGAACAACTGCGTGTGAGAACTGGCTGATCCATGTTAAAGTGGATCATCCAGTTCTGTTCACATAGGACAGTATGGACCACATTGATAAATTATTAAAAGCTAAAGTACAATTAATTTTGTCATCTTTGTTACAGTGGTGTTTAACATTGGGTGAAGAGGAGGAGGCATTATAAGGGAAAAGTTTTTTTTTTTTTTTTTTCTCACTTCAGTTGCATCCAACTCTTTATGACTGTTTGGACTGCAGCACGCCAGGTACATCTGTCACTGCCTCTCTGAGCTCAATCAAGTTCATGTCCATTGCTTCAGTGACCTCATCTATCTATCTCCGCCTCTGTCGTCCCTTTCTTCTTGTGCAGTCAATCTTTCTCACCATCTCTTCTAGGGAATCCTGCCGTCTCATGGCCAAAATATTTGAGCTTCAGCCTCGTGATCATACCTTCTAGTGAGCAGTTTGTCTTTATTTCCTGTTAGTAAGTAAGTACTGATTTATTGTAGTTTTTCTCAACACTACATTTCAAAGGCGTCAATTCTACATGACTCGGACTTCTTTATGATCCCGCTCAAATCCATATGTTACTAATGGGATTACTATAGTTCTAACTATGTGGACCTTTGTTGATAGTTTAATATATTTTTACTTTTTTCCTCCCCAGAAGCAGATGGCTACAGTCACCATCTGAAAAGATCTTGGATCCCAGGAAAATAAAATTTGTCACTGCCTCCACTTCTTCCCAATCTATTTGCCATGATCTTCCTCTTTTTGACATTGAGCAGCAGGCCGGCTTTTGCACTCTTCTTTTACCCTCATCAATAGGTCATTTTCGGCTGCTCCTCACTTTCAGCCATCAAAGTAGTATCATCGGCATATCTGAGGTTGCTGATATTTCTTCCTGCAATATTGATTCTGGCTTTGGATTCATCCAGCCTGACCTTACACATGATGTACTCTGCATATAAGTTTAATAAATAAGGTGGCAATATACAACCTTGTCGCACTCCTTTTCCGACCTTGAACCATTCTGTTGTCCCATCTTCAGTTCGGACTGTGGCTTCTTGGTCCACATACAGATTCTTCAGGAGGCGGATGAGATGATCTGATACTCCCATCACTTTAAGGACATGCCACATTTTGTTGTGATCCACGCAGTCAAAGGCTTTAGAATAGTCTATGAAGCAGAAGTAAATGTTTTTTCTGGAACTCTCTTGCTTTCTGTATTATCCAGTGGTCATTGGCTATTTGATCTCTTGTGCCTCTTCCTCTGTGGAACCCGGCTTGCGCATCTGGTAGTCCCTGGTCCATATATTGTTGGAGTCGAGCTTGTAGGATCTGAAACATTACCTTGCTTGCATGTGAACTGAGAGCAATTGTTCAATAATTGGAGCACTCTTAAGCACTGCCTTTTTTGGGATTGGGATGTAAACTGACCTTTTCCAGTCTACTGGCCACTGTAAAGTTTCCAAATTTGTTGGCATAATGCAAGCAACACTTTCACAGCGTCATCTTGTAAAATTTAGAATAGTTCAATTGGGATTCCATCAATTCCTGCAGCCTTGTTATCAGCAAGGCATCCTAGGGGCCATCTAATTTTGCTCTCCAAAATGTGTGGCTCCAGCTCATTGCACAAGCTATTTAGGTTATCACCGCTGTTAAGAACCTTCCTGTAGATCTTCAGTGTATTCTTTATCTGATCTTCTACTATTAAGTCATTTCCATTTTTTTCTTTTATCACACCCACTTTGGCATGAAAGGTGCCTTTTGAGATCCCTAATTTTCTTGGAGAGAGCTCTTTAACTTTCCTATTCTGTTATATTCTGCATTTAGTTGGACAAATATTTTCCTATCTCCACTACCTTTTTTACTTTCCTTTTTTTCCTGGGCTACTTTCAAAGCCTCATCAGACAGCCAGTTTGCCTTCTTACTGTTCTTTTTTTAGGGATATTCTTTGTTGCTGTTTCCTGGATTAAGTTGCAAACTTTGGTCCAAAGTTCTTCAGGCATTCTATCTTCCACATCTATTCCCTTAAATCTATTCTTTATCTCCACTGCATATTCACATATATCTGCTTGGTCTGAAGATTTTCCCTCTTTTTTTTTTTTTTTTTTAATTCTGAACTCAGACCATGAGCTTCTTATTGCAGTCACAATCAGCTCCAGGTCTTGTTTTATTTGACTGTATAGAGCTCCTCCATCTTTGGCTGCAAAATATATAGTCAATCTGATTTCTATGTTGTCCATCTGGTGATGTCCATGTGTAGAGTCGTCTCTTAGTCTGTTAGAGGAGAGTTATAACTATGACCAGATAATTCTACTAACCTCTGACCTGCTGCATTTTGTACTCAAAGGCCAAACTTGCCAGTTATTGCAGGTATCTTTTGGTTCCCTAACATACTAATCTCTGATGAGAGTAACATATTTTCTTGGTGTTATATCTATGACGTGTTGAATATCTTCATACGTCTGGATAACATCGGTGCTCTTCAGCGTCCATGGTTGGAGCATAGACTTAGATTACTGTGATGTTAACTGGCTTGCCTTGAATTTGAATTGAAATCATTCTGTCATTTATTGGGTTATACCGAAGCACTCCTTTGGCCATCCTTTGATTAACTATGAGGGCTACTCCATTTCTTCTGTGGAATTCTTGACCACAGTAGAATATCTGGTGGTTGTTGGTTTTGATATGTCCCATTTAAGTTCACGAATTCCCGGGATAGCAATATTTAATCTGGTCATCTCATTTTTGACCACATCCAGTTTGCCTTGGTTCATAGATATAACATTCCTGGTTCCTATGATGAACTGTTCTTTACAGCAACTGACTTTCCTCTCCCTCCAGACACATCCGCAGCTGGGTGACCATTCAACTTTGGCCCAACCACTGGTGCTACTCGTAATCGCTCTCTGTTCTTCCTCAGTAATATGGTAGGCCTTCTGAACTGAGGGGCTCCTCTTCCGTTACCATATCGTTATGTCTCTGGTTGTTCCTGTCCATAAAATGATCTTAGTAACGTTATTAGAGTGGGTTGCAGTTTCCTTCTCCAGTGGACTGCAATTTGTCTGACCTCACTGCCATGACCAGCGCTTCTTGGGTAATCCTATATGGTAAAGCTCACAGCTTCATAGATTCCATTGTGCATTAGTTGGGGGCAGTTGCTATTCAGGTATTGAGTCAATAAAACTTTAATGTGAGAAGAAAAGACCTGTGAAAGCTGCCATTTGTTAAAAATGTTTCACATATTTTGTCTATATGCAATGTTTGGTAGACTTAAATAACAAAGCAATATTTTGGTTCCATTTACAAGTAATTTGAATGGGATGCCATTCTAAGTGGTATTATGTACAGTTATAACAATGGACATGTTGCTGATTGAGAAACCCAATATTTAGTCGACTGGCACACTATGTGAGTGTGTGCATGTTTGTGTGTACATCCACTATATCCTCTATTATAGTTATCAGATATGAGTAACGCCTGTGAGATGCGTTCTGCGTAGGATTTACTCGCATGCTGATTGCCCTGCCCAGGCGCAGCGCAGCAAGGAGGCAAAGCGGGAGGGGCATAGGGAGTGAGGGGGAGAAACCGAGTTAGAGGGACGGACAGAGAGGGGGGGAGGCGTGAGAAATGGAGGGGGAGATGCAGGGAGGGGAGGTGAGAGAGATGCAGGGAGGGGAGGTGAGAGAGATGCAGGGAGGGGAGGTGAGAGAGATGCAGGGAGGGGAGGTGAGAGAGATGCAGGGAGGGGAGGTGAGAGAGATGCAGGGAGGGGAGGTGAGAGAGATGCAGGGAGGGGAGGTGAGAGAGATGCAGGGAGGGGAGGTGAGAGAGATGCAGGGAGGGGAGGCGAGAGAGATGGAGGGGGAGAGGGAGGCGAGAGAGATGGAGGGGGAGAGGCAGGGTGAGGGAGGTGAGAGAGATGGAGGGGGAGAGGCAGGGTGGGGGTGGCGAGAGAGATGGAGGGGGAGAGGCAGGGAGGGGGAGAGGCAGGGAGGGGGAGAGGCAGGGAGGGGGAGGCGAGAGAGATGGAGGGGAGAGGCAGGGAGGGGAGGTTCAGAGAGATGGAGGGGGAGAGGCAGGGAGGGAAGGTTCAGAGAGATGGAGGGGGAGAGGCAGCAAGGGAAGGTTCAGAGAGATGGAGGGGGAGTGGCAGGAAGGGGAGGTTCAGAGAGATGGAGGGGGGAGGCAGGGTGGGTGAGGCGAGAGAGATGGAGGGGGAGAGGCAGGGTGGGTGAGCGAGAGAGATGGAGGGGGAGAGGCAGGGTGGGTGAGGCGAGAGAGATGGAGGGGGAGAGGCAGGGTGGGTGAGGCGAGAGAGATGGAGGGGGAGAGGCAGGGTGGGTGAGGCGAGAGAGATGGAGGGGGAGAGGCAGGGTGGGTGAGGCGGGGGAGAGGCAGGGTGGGTGAGGCGAGAGAGATGGAGGGGGAGAGGCAGGGTGGGTGAGGCGAGAGAGATGGAGGGGGAGAGGCAGGGTGGGTGAGGCGAGAGAGATGGAGGGGGAGTGGCTGGGGGGGTGAGGCGAGAGAGATGGAGGGGGAGAGGCAGGGTGGGTGAGGCGAGAGAGATGGAGGGGGAGAGGCAGGGTGGGTGAGGCGAGAGAGATGGAGGGGGAGAGGCAGGGTGGGTGAGGCGAGAGAGATGGAGGGGGAGGCGAGAGAGATGGAGGGGGGAGGCGAGAGAGATGGAGGGGGAGGCGAGAGAGATGGAGGGGGAGGCGAGAGAGATGGAGGGGGAGGCGAGAGAGATGGAGGGGGAGGCGAGAGAGATGGAGGGGGAGGCGAGAGAGATGGAGGGGGAGGCGAGAGAGATGGAGGGGGAGGCGAGAGAGATGGAGGGGAGGCGAGAGAGATGGAGGGGGAGAGGCAGGGAGGGGGAGGCGAGAGAGATGGAGGGGGAGACGAGAGAGATGGAGGGGGAGACGAGAGAGATGGAGGGGGAGACGAGAGAGATGGAGGGGGAGACGAGAGAGATGGAGGGGGAGACGAGAGAGATGGAGGGGGAGAGGCAGGGTGGGTGAGGCGAGAGAGATGGAGTGGGAGAGGCAGTGTGGGTGAGGCGAGAGAGATGGAGGGGGAGAGGCAGTGTGGGTGAGGCGAGAGAGATGGAGGGGGAGAGGCAGGGTGGGGGAGGCGAGAGAGATGGAGGGGGAGAGGCAGGGTGGGGGAGGCGAGAGAGATGGAGGGGGAGAGGCAGGGTGGGGGGAGGCGAGAGAGATGGAGGGGGAGAGGCAGGGTGGGGGAGGCGAGAGAGATGGAGGGGGAGAGGCAGGGTGGGGGAGGCGAGAGAGATGGAGGTGGAGAGGCAGGGTGGGGGAGGCGAGAGAGATGGAGGTGGAGAGGCAGGGTGGGGGAGGCGAGAGAGATGGAGGTGGAGAGGCAGGGTGGGGGAGGCGAGAGAGATGGAGGTGGAGAGGCAGGGTGGGGGAGGAGAGGCAGGGAGGGGGAGAGGCAGGGAGGGGGAGAGGCAGGGAGGGGGAGAGGCAGGGAGGGGGAGAGGCAGGGAGAGGGAGAGGCAGGGAGAGGGACGGGGAGAGGCAGGGAGGCGGAGGCGAGAGAGTCAGAGGGTGAGAGGCAGGGAGGGGGAGGCGAGAGAGTCGGAGGGGTAGAGGCAGGGAGGGGGTGGCGAGAGAGTCGGAGGGGGAGAGGCAGGGAAGGGGAGGCGAGAGAGATGGAGGGGGGAGGCGCGAGAGAGATGGTGGGGGAGAGGGAGGGGAGAAGGGAGGGAGGGCGTACAGAGAGAGACCTCACAGACAATTGAACATAACTTATTATATCGTCATTTATGACTCAAGTTACTAGTGTTATAGAGAAAGATATACATTGTATGTAGAGGGAGCGGGAAAGGGATGGAAAGAGAGACGGGTAGCTTTGTTGATACTATTTTGAAGGTTTCAGTGCGTCAAAATAGAACTTTTAGGCACTTGTTAATAAAATACGGTTTAGATATGCTAATAACTAATAGTTAATGCACAGAGCCTTTGTACATATGTAGATTCCGTTGGCAGTCCAGTATAACTCATACATTTATATTACTGCTCATTATCCAACAAGGGCTAGCCCACTGATCAAAATCTTTTTTTTTTTTCTGCTTTTGAGCGCATCATTAAAAAAAATCATTATTATTTATACCCTCAATCAGATGCAGCAAAGAAAAAATGCTCCAATGTCCCTTTAAAAATTGTATAAATATTTTGCACATTATCAAGGTCTTCAGAGGAGAATACTATAAATCTGACACATTACTGGTCCTTTAAACCATATTTTGCTTAAGCAGCAAAATCATTAACTCCTAATGAG
>CM050169.1:44622036-44638049 GCA_027410445.1 Discoglossus pictus | reverse complement strand
TGCGGGTACAGGTGGGGTTATATGGAGTGTTGCGGGTACAGGTGGGGTTATATGGAGTGTTGCGGGTACAGGTGGGGATATATGGAGTGTTGCGGGCACTGGTGGGGATATATGGAGTGTTGCGGGCACTGGTGGGGATATATGGAGTGTTGCGGGGATATATGGAGTGTTGCGGGGATATATGGAGTGTTGCGGGGATATATGGAGTGTTGCGGGGATATATGGAGTGTTGCGGGGATATATGGAGTGTTGCGGGGATATATGGAGTGTTGCGGGGATATATGGAGTGTTGCGTGTACAGGTGGGGATATATGGGGTATTGTGGAGTATTGTGGGCACAGATGGGGTATATGTATCTATTTGTTTTTGCTGTGCTAGTTGTTGCATTATATATATTTTTTTGTACTGTCCTGAAATATGAATGTATATCAAAACATGTTTTTGGGGGTTGAATGTGATGATTTGCTGGATAATGAGGACCAATGTGACTTTTTTTATTTATTTTTATTATGTGATTAATCAGATTATCTAAAAATACAGTAAAAAAAAAAATCTGTTATGGATGGAATTTGCAGCAGGATGTTGTTTGGTGAATATAATTTAGCAACAAGCTGGCGGCAGGGTCGGTATTGAGGGATATCTGTGATTAACGCAACTTAAAGCCGTATAAAACGCTGTGACCTCATGCGTATCCACAAGTCTAATTTGGTTTGGGAATCTATGATATTGAAAAACCCTGCTTGACTGCTGCTGTGTAATTACATGTCCTAGAGCTGGCTGCGGAGCCCTCGCTTGGGGGGACTTGTCCACCTGTTGGGAGGTGGATCTAAGAAAATGTTTTGGAAATTAAAATTAAAAGCAGCAGTGTTTGTATGTGTTGTGGTTGTTCAGTCACTTCCGACTCTCCATGTCCCCATGGACCGCAGCACGCCAGGCACATCTGGTTGTGCTTATCCATAAGTTTGTCTTGGTGCAAATACTGGAGTGGGTGCTGGTTCCTTCTCCAGTGGAACATGATTTTTCTGACCTCTCTGTTATGACCAATGTATCATGGATGCCTCTAGGTGTCCAAATTTATAGTCATCTCAGGATAGGGGGTGGCAGATATTAAGTGATGGGTTGTGCATCCTTGTAACTCAATCACATGTATATTTTAAAGTTGCATAGCAGAGGTTTCAAGTTGTTTAGTCGTGTCCGACTCTCCATACCCCTATGGGCGGCAGCACACCAGACACCATTGTTATGTCTCCGGTTTTGCTTATCAATAACGTTTTCTTGGCAAATATACTGGAGTGGGTTGCCAATTCCTTCTCCAGTGGTCCTGCCCATCTTGGGTGACCCTACATGATATAGCTCACAGCTTTATTGAAGAACACAAGCCCCGTCACCACGACAAGGTAGTGATCCTGGAGGTGATGTGTTGGGGTGAGCTTGACTAAATCCAAGAGTAATTAAAGGGACTCTATCACCCCACAATCAAGTTGTTTTATTTTAGGGAATTAAAGAGCATGGAAACTGGTGTAAAATGGATAATACAACATATAACCAAAGTGAATCAATCCTGGCAAATTCAATGTTGTAGTTGCTGTATTTATATGTAAATGAGTGATACATGCATATTAATTAGCTGTTTTATATGCTAATTTGGATTACAGTCTGTTTGTCTGTAGTGGCCAAAATAAAGACCCCCAATGTTATCTGACAGACCAAACGTATTGAGGACTCTGAACTGCACATTAGCATACTGAGACCCACATTTGCATACATGAGTCACAAAATCAATTCTAAATGTTTCAGAAATGATTTACTGTAGATAAAACCTGACAGTACAATGTATAGCCTGTTGGGATGTCAGAGCCCATTTAAGGCCGAAGCATGCCCATGTGATTATACCTGAAACTGTATTGTAGAAGGCAAGTCTGTTTAGAGAATGGCTTGAGATTTAGGTCACTGTAGTTAGGGAAAGACTTCCCATTCTTGTAAAGTTTGGATCAATGTAATATTTTTAGCAGCAATGTAAAGCAGGAGCATAAAATATGTTTGTTTTTGTTTTTTTGTGTTTAGCTGATTTGTATCATTTCCATCATTTGCTGCTGGTCTGACAGTAATTTAAAGTGATTTTGAAGGTTTCTGGCTTTTACTAGCTAATATCCCTGTGTATCTATTAACTTGTATGTACTTTGTTATTAAGAAGTGCTTATAAACTCTGGTTTTAGACATTAAAAACAAAAAAAAAGTCCCTGAATGGGTCTGACCACTGCAGCGCATGCAGACACGGGCTCTATAGGGCTGATGTGTAGTGTCCTAGCCTATCAGAGACCTCTTCTCAGCAGCACATTGCAAAATATTGCTGAGATGGTCATTGATTGGTTAGTAAAAGACACAGCACAGAAAGTACAGCGTCTGTGTCTGCATACGCTGCCGAGGGCAGACCTATACAGTGACTGTTTGATTTTAGGCATATCCCTTTAAATGAAGCAAGCTTGGGAGAAATCCCTCTCAAGAATATAAGCTGATAAGCAGTGTTGAATAACTGATGTGGAAGGTGTCTGGATTTTATTAGGTGTGTTCTGCCTAAGATCAAACAAATAGTCCTTGTATGGGTCTGCCCTCTGCAGTGAATGCAGACACAGACTCTGTAGGGCTGGATGTGCAGTGTTTCATAATAACCAATCCGTGATCATCTCTCCACAACATGCTGCTGAGATGTGATAGGCTGATCCCAGATAGGCTAGGAGACTGCATGGCACAACCATCCCTACAGAGTCTGTGTCTGCATACACTGCAGAGGGCAGACTCATACAGGGACTATTTGTTTGGTTTACGCAAAAAAAAACAGAGCTTATAAGCACTTCCCAATAAAATAAAGTACATAAAAGGGGATATTATATACCTAGTAACATCTATATCCCTTTAAGATGGAAGGGTTACTGGAGATTACTCTTCTGTTTAGTACTGCTGCCCAGTGGCTACGGATCTGGACAATCTTTTATAATAGAACTGAACAGAGAATCAATATCCTTAGGGACATCTGTCTGTAGACTATTTAGTTTTTTTATCCTTTTGTATTTTGATCTATGCCTCTGATGTGTCTTAAGTGACCACCGCCAGGACTGACATTAAGAATTAAATATCTCTGTAACTATTACCATTTATTCAGCTGGGCATGCTCTTCTTCATCATCACCCCCTGTAGAAGGAATAACCCTTGATCAGGAGATTGAGAGAGGAATATCCTGTATAGATAATGCTTAACATGTACAGCCTTAAAGCTACAATTATCTAACAATTCTACCAAAAAAAGTTCCAGCTGCAGTTGTGTAATTTCCATTTCTGCAATAACTGGCACCTTTTCCGTGTCACTATATTGAGAAACCTTGATGAGCGACACTGGGAATCTTTGTATGTAATTATATAAGTTTCCTGTTACACAGAACTAATAATAAGATATATTTTGTGTGAGGACGGCTGGACAATGGAAACAATACAAACCTTTGAGTCTGCTGGATTTTGGAGGCATCCATGATACTTTGGTTTAAGGGGCGATTTATATTTGTGCAGATCTGTGGTTACATTTATTGAGGCAAACTTCTTACTTTTGGTTCTGTAAGGGGAAATAAGTGTGGTGTCCATTTTTTATCTGATCCAGTTATCTAACAAAGACTAATCAACTGTCCAAGTGCTCTCCTCTCCCAGCCCTCCCTCCTCCAATGGGTCAGATAATGTCAGATCTCTGTCGATTTTAAGACATATTTACGGAGCAAACCTGTGAGACAGAGACAACTAGTACATTGAATGATCGCTGTAGTTTTGGAAAAACTTCATATATTTGAATGTAAAAGTTGTCAGGATTTGACACATCCCAGGTAAATTTTACTGTTGGCGCCTTTTTCTCGCTCGCCGCTCTCCACAAATCCGCATTGTATTAGTCTACATGCCTTAATGTGGTTTTGTGATGTCAGGGTAGGGATTTAAAGGGCCCTGTAGATTTCACAAATATGATCCCCCCCCCCACCCCCCCATAAATTAACCATAATAGCAGCTGTTCAAAACTATAAAAGTATTATTTAGACAAAACGTTACTTTATGCAAATTCTTGTAGGGCATGGAATCTGCCATGACCGTAATACTAACTTCTCAAGGAATCGGGTACAGAGCAAGTTACTTGTGGCTACTGAGACAAGACGGGGGAGGTGCTAAACTAAAAGCTTATCAGAATCAACAACCCCCCTCCCCAGCGTGTCATGTTGGCTTCCCAGGCTCAAGCCTCATAACACTCTCCTTTTTTATGTCCGTAATAGCAAAATGTGAACTTCAGTGTCCCTTTAAATCCTTGGGAAGAACTCCTGACGTGAGACCAGATTTGCATTTGTTTGAGAACCTTAAAGGGACATTACCACTTCTAAGCATAATCAGCAGGGCAATTGTTCAGGTTTCTTTAACACCAGTTGCAATTTCCTGGGGCTATTGAGAGGTCGTGGTCTTGTCTCATTAGGGTTTCTCACCCCCCAGAAGTTTGTTCTCTCGATAGGAGCCATACTGTCAGATGTTGCCTTTATTACAGAAAATGACAAAATATTATGAATCTTTTAGAAAATAATTAATAACATTTGGGTTAGTTGTTTAAGATGAGAGGCACTTGTTTGTGAAAGTAACAACATTATTAGAGAAAATCGGGCAATCTCAACATCTTGTATGTATAGAAGAATTAATTGTTACACTATTTACTAAGAGCTGGATCTTGAAGTGTTCTTGTATCTTTCAGTCGATGAAAGGCCAGGGAGCTTTGTTATATAATTGTCTCTGTTTGAAATGGCCACTGCATGGGCCCAGAAGCAGGCACCTTGCATCAGTAGATGCAAGCCGTACTCTCCACTCACATAATTTCCAAAAAAGTATCATGGATGCCTCCAGGGCCCAGCAGAATTATTTTCAAATTCTGATTTTAGTCTTTTAGTCCAAGACTTGACAAATCCTAGGAGCCAAGGAGGCACATGCTTCTAAAATATTACTGCTGGCTCCTAATCCATAACCTACTTTTTTTTTTTTTGACTGGCTATCAAATAACCTGGCAGGCTCATAAGTTTCAGGTAAATGTGTCAACCCTGGTGTTGGACTTAATTTTTTTTTTAGTTGGACAGAAGTAATTTAAGTCTCTTTAATTGCCGGCCAATGAAAATAGCTTTTGTATAAGCAATGAAGGATTCTCCAAATGTTTAATAAGAAAATGTTATTAATTAATCAAACAAATTATTAATATTTCCCATATCTCTGTTTAGATAACGTCACGTTAGTCACTTATAATTAAAATACACACACACACACATTATATATTTATATATTTATATATATATATATATATATATATATATATATATATATATATATATATATATATATATATAATCTCTTATTCATAGCCTGGCTCCTAAAAATTTCTAGTCTGGCTCCTACATTTCAGGTACATTTGTCAACCCTTGATTTAAAACCTTTAAGAGGATGAATAGCTTATCTATTATTTGTTTTCGATCGCTGAAATAAGAGCTCTTGGGAGATCCTTAAAGGGCCGCTGTTGTCCAACACGTAAAATAAGTTATATTGAAAAAAATGAAGACATACCATACTTTTTCAATGTAATTATGATGCATTTACATGATTCTTACTTTTAAGAAGTCCCCAGAGTAACAGTTGCTCACCTTCTGCAACCTCTCTCCTTTCCTTCTGTCTCATGTAACCAGTTGTATGGATATTCAGCATTTATTGTGCAGCTCGTTTATGCTAAGGTACAGCTTAATATGCTAATCAGGGGGATGAAGTGCAGCTAACGGGGGGGGTTTGGGGCATTGTAATGCAGCCACATACACAGGCAAGCAGACTATAATCCTAATTAGCACATGAACACTGCTAATCATCAGCCAGAAGCTGCTCATTTGCATAAGAATACATCAGGAAAAGCTGATTATTTCAGCAATGATTAATTGTATAATCAAATGACTAGTACAATGTATTGTTAGTTTTTCATGCCTTTTTATGGATATATAAAAAAAACAAAAAAATAACTGGATGTTCCGCCCCATTTCATGAGCCTTAAGGTGGCACGTTATTAATGTATCAATAAAATATCACTAGATGCTTAATTATTATAATCACAAATAAACCACGAGTGTGAGGTGAGTCTGGGTGTAAAATATACTTTTATATCAAAGCGGCGGCTTCTCGGCATGCTTGAAACACATTCTCTCCGTCTATTTTCCCGCGGCGCCCCAGGCAGATGCTTATCGTTTGATCCACTAATAATACGCGACATCCATCTCTTGGAAGTCTCCGCGCACCTAATCTTCTGCACTGATACATATTGACAGTCGTTTTATTTTTTTTGACGGACTTTGTACCGGTGGCTTGAGGGGGAAAAAGGCTCCGGGCTCTCTCTACGATCCGTGATGGATGGGCATGTGATGATGAAGTCCATTCACAGCCATTCGTCTCTCGAGGATCCACCATTGAGCATGTTATTATGTTTGTGAAGAGCAGCTCTCGAGGCTGGGAATCTCCTGCTGCTCAACATCTATTGGGAATCATTTTATTTTGTGGATGTTGGATGGGTTCGAGTGGCTCTACTATCACATTAGTGGCATGATCGTACTGGCCAACCCAAATATCACTAAGTGGTTACCTACTTATAATAAGTGCATTTATTATAGGGAATAATGATGTGTTGGATGCTCTCTGATATTGCTTTAACAATGTGTATTAATTGTGGCCAATAACCCATCAGTCCTGATAGCAAATTAATGTTCTGACCCCCTTCTGGATCACTACCTCGTCGTGGTGAAGGGGCTTGTGTACTTCAATGAAGCTGTGAGCTAAACCATGTAAGGTCACCCAAGATGGGCAGAGTGGTTCAACAAATCACAGCCCTTTTGAGAAGCAACTGGCAACAGACTCCAGTATCTTTGCCCTAAAAATCTTATGGATTAGTACAACCAGACTCAAGATGTTTATAGCATGTTTCGCTCCATGTTACGAAGAGTCAGAGACGACTGAATAACAAAATGCCCTGACACAAGGATCTAGCCGTTTTTTAATTGTACATTGATTGTGAGTTACATAAATAATCTATAAAAAATGTTTTTAATAAAATAATTGCATTGGGTGGTTAGGTGTCTCGCTGATACAGGTGTGACGTGTTAAAGAACAATCTGATTAGCGACTTCATCTCATATGCCACCTCCTAGGCAGAGCTCTTTGTCAAGGGAGACAACATGTACACAGCAAATCTCCAGCCAGTAAATAGCGGCGTGTTGATACAAGTTTGTGTCTGAAAATTCCGCACTCACTTCCAGCAAAGCAGAAGAAGCTGAATGTGATATTTGGAATTGTTTTTTAATAATTGTGCTTTGTTATAGGTAGCAATTGCTTTTGTTAAGCTGGGAGGTGGTCTTGGATGCAGATAAGGTTCCAATTGGCTGGCTCATATGTTCTAGATAACCAAGCTTGTACTAAGGAGGACAAATTTAACGGAAAATCAAGATCCATAAATATCAGACTTTACTGGACCTTTAATACCTTTTTATATCAAAAAGCTGCATTTTAACGGTTACTGATATCTCTTTCTAATGGGTGACTTTTACTAACAGTTGCTAACTACCACCTAGGGCTCGTTTACTGTATTGTGTTTAGTGATAATAGCAGTCTGTTCTTGGCAGGTGGATCAGAAAGCCTTAACAGACTGGTAAATATTGCTAATTTCAATTAATGTATCAGTAGTGAGTGTTGCAACTTACAAAGAAGATGAGCTCGTTATGGTAATTAAAACCCAATTACTTGGCCAGTCTCAGAGCTGCTGTCAGTGGAGATGTGTGAATAGGGATGTCAAGAACCCACCCCACCACCACCACTGCCCTTTTTAAGAAAAAACACTAGTTTGTGAAGTGTGCACCAAACTAACAACCATATCATAAGACATGGGTATAAAACAATATTTTTGGTGATTTTTTTATTTTATTTTTTTAAGACTGATTAAGTTCATTTTGTGTTTGTTACCTTACATTGTGAGAGCTGGATCATGAGGGTGTGTGTTTGTAGTTATCAGTAGAGGGAGCGGTAGGAGGAGATGGGACCAGGCAGAAGTCCACATCCTTTGTTTGATTACTCAATTAGGTTAAATTGACACCACATCCCCCCCCCCCCCCCCCCCCACTGGAGGATTATGCACAAACAGCACCGTTTCGAGGATACTGCTTCATCAGTGTGGGCCGGTTCCTAGCTTGTGTAGTAGATATTGTTAAGAGGTAGTTTGCCACAACAATAATGTGGGGGTAAAATATATGTATATGTGTATATATGTGTATGTGTATATATATATATATATGTGTATATATATATGTGTATGTATATATATATGTGTATGTGTATGTATATATATATATATATGTGTATGTGTATATATATATGTGTATGTATATATATATATGTGTATGTGTATGTATATATATATATGTGTATGTGTATATATATATATATATATATATATATATATATATATATATATATATATATATGTGCATATATATATGTATATATGTATGTATATGTGTGTGTGTATATATATATATATATATATATATATATATATATATATATATATATATATATATATATATATATATATATATATATATATATATACATACATACATACATACATACATACATACATACATACATACATACATACATACATACATACATACATACATACATACATACAAAGCTGGTGGCGTGGCTACACTTTATCGTCATGCTTAGAGGGCCAAGTGATAGAATAAATGATAAAAAACTGGGAGAAGAGGGTGGGTGACGTGAAGATAGTGTGCAGGTAAGTGAGGAGGGGTTTATAAAGGGGATGTAGAATTGGGCTACTCCCACAAATCTAAGTAATTAACCTGGCAATATATATATTGTGTGTGACTCTTAGGAGCCAGCCAAACTTTATGGAGCCATGGATTACAAGTCGAAATGTGTGTGTATATTAACTAAAAACGTAGGTGCCAGCCTTAAGCTATAGGTGCCATGCCTCCCTGGCTCCTGGGATTTGTCAAGCCCCGATTTAAACATACAGCAACCATTTAATGAAAGGTAGATTATTGATTAACCTATCTGCATTTATGATGCCATCTATACAAATCTGTGCAAACCTGGATGATAATGTAATGTGTCACCTGGTCTAATGTCGCAAGATTAGAGATTCAGAGCCACTGGTTTACCACGCTGCATGAAATTGGGCCTTTTCAGTGTCCTTGTATGCAGGCGCATATAATTTTGGTCCAGGGACAGAGCTAGTGAAGACTGTGTGACCACAGTGCAGAATAATCCTGTCTTAAATTAAAATGCCCCTATATTGTTGTGGTCTCTGGTACTTTGCACCTGCTGCACCGTCAGTATCTCTGCCAGTGTTGTGGTCTGCCATATTCCTCGGTACATTGCAAATAATGTGTTTTGATGATAATGTTACAACACAGATCCGAGTTGTCTCCTCCACCCATGGTATAACTCTAATACCCCAGGCTGTAGCCCCCCACCAGCGCTGTGCGCGCTGTTGCTAAGCGGGCAGCTCCAAGCCTGGCTCTGACATGTTATGTGAGGGTAACAATTCCACACGTGTTCTGGGTCAGGCGCGCCGCCAGGAGCTCTGCGTTTAGCCAGCAGGGAAAAATAAGCATTGGGAATCCCACTAATCCGCACATCCGTCTGTGAGCGCCGCTCGGTCACTGCCGGCTGAGCCACTGAACTGTGGGCAGATTGTGGGTATTAAGTGGGCCGGGTAATGAGAGGGTTGCTTGGCACTGATGTGAGATTCTTTAACTGGAAAATGGCTTGAAATGGTACAGTCAGAACATATTTATTTCCTTCTGGAGCAGGTAGGTTGGGCATTGTGAGAAGATTGTGTGAGTGGGAGAGAAAGCACAAAATAATCACCAGACACCCACTAGTGTAATGTGTTATCTGTCCCTGCTGGGTGCGATATGCCGTTTTGCTCTTTTTTTTGCTTTTCTATCAATTATTACCATTTACTTTAACTCCCACGCTGGGTCACTATAATGTGCTGGGGCCCGATCTATTGCTTTATCTCTACTCGTGCATTCTTATGTTTGTGTGTGTTTGTTTTTTTCCTACTATTTTTTATGCTTTTGGGGATGTGTGTGTGTGTATTTAAGTCCGGCAAATAGGTTAATCCTGCAAGGAATTGTAATAGAGGATGCTGGATAATCAGATTTATAGATAGCTAGATATAGATTTGTGGGCACCTTTGCAAGTCCCAGCTCAACTTCCCAGAATGCAGTGTAATAACTGTTTTTCTTGGAATTCTGAGCTGGAAGCAGGTTTTAAACTTGTTTTAGACATTCAAATGTGAACACATATGTACTATTTATTTACTGTACGGTGGAGGGCTTCTATCGCTCTTTTGCCCACCATATTATAAATGATTGTTGTGGTGAACTACCTACTCATAAGGTCCACAACACAGGCTGAGATCCCGCTCCATGCTGATGATAGCCAGTAAGGTTGAAACAGCTGTACATGGATAGGATACTCAGCTTGTGTTTAATCCAACGTTGGCTTTGCATTAAAGCTGTGTAATACAGCATGCATAAGCTTAAAGGAAGCCATGTTTGAAAATGGCTATGGATTGAAGAGCGAGGCATTTGTGGGCACATTTGCATGTCCCAGCTCAGGTTCCCAGAGTGCAGTGTAATAACTGATATTCTCTGAATTCTGAGCTGGAAGCAGGTTTTTTAAACTTGCTTTGGACATTCAAATGTGAACACAGATGTACTATTTATTTACTATATATATATATATATATATATATATATATATATATATATATATATATATATATATATATATATATATATACATACATACATACATACATACATACATACATACATACATACATACATACATACATACATATATATATATGTACTATTTATTTACTATATATATATATATATATACATACATACATACATACATACATACATACATACATTATAAAGAGTCTACACACCCCTGTTAAAATGTTCGGTTTCTGTGCTGTAAAAAAATAAGACAAAGATAAATCCTTTCAGAACTTTTTCCACCTTTAATGTGACCTATAAACTGTACAACTCAATTGAAAAACAAACTGAAATCTTTTAGGTGGAGGGAAGAAAAACAATAAAAATAAATAATGTGGTTGCACAAGTCTGCACACCCTCTTATAACTGGGGATGTAGCTGTGTTCAGAAGTAAGCAATCACATTCCAAATTGTGTTAAATAGGAGTCAGCATACACCTGCCATCATTTAAAGTGCCTCTGATTAACCCCAAATAAAGTTCAGCTGCTCTAGTTGGTCTTTCCTGAAATTTTCTTAGTCGCATCCCACAGCAAAAGCCATGGTCCACAGAGAGCTTCCAAAGCATCAGAGGGATCTCATTGTTAAAAGGTATCAGTCAGGAGAAGGGTACAAAATAATTTCCAAGGCATTAGATATACCATGGAACACCGTGAAGACATCAAGTGGAGAAAATATGGCACAACAGTGACATTACCATGAACTTAAGCTCCCTCTAAAATTGATGAAAAGACAAGAAGAAAACTGGTCTGGGAGGCTACCAAGAGGCCTAGAGCAACATTAATGGAGCTTCAGGAATATCTGGCAAGTACTGGCTGTGTGGTACATGTGACAACAATCTCCTGTATTCTTCATATGTCTGGGCTATGGGGTAGAGTGGGAAGACGAAAGCCGTTTCTTACGAAGAAAAACATCCAAGCCAGGCTACATTTTGCAAAAACACATCTGAAGTCTCCCAAAAGCATGTGGGAAAAGGTGTTATGGTCTGATGAAACCAAGGTTGAACTTTTTGGCCATAATTCCAAAAGATATGTTTGGAGCAAAAACAACACTGCACATCACCAAAAGAACACCATACCCACAGTGAAGCATGGTGGTGGCAGCATCATGCTTTGGGGCTGTTTTTCTTCAGCTGGAACTGGGGCCTTAGTTAAGATAGAGGGAATTATGAACAGTTCCAAATACCAGTCAATATTGGCACAAAACCTTCAGGCTTCTGCTAGAAAGCTGAACACGAAGAGGAACTTCATCTTTCAGCATGACAACGACCCAAAGCAAACATCCAAATCAACAAAGGAATGGCTTCACCAGAAGAAGATTAAAGTTTTGGAATGGCCCAGCCAGAGCCCAGACCTGAATCCGATAGAAAATCTGTGGGGTGATCTGAAGAGGGCTGTGCACAGGAGATGCCCTCGCAATCTGACAGATTTGGAGTGTTTTTGCAAAGAAGAGTGGGCAAATCTTGGCAAGTCAAAATGTGCCATGCTGATAGACTCATACCCAAAAAGACTGAGTGCTGTAATAAAATCAAAAGGTGCTTCAACAAAGTATTAGTTTAAGGGTGTGCATACTTATGCAACCATATTTTATTTTTATATATTTTCTTCCCTCTACCTAAAAGATTTCAGTTTGTTTTTCAATTGAATTGTACAGTTTATAGGTCACATTAAAGGTGGAAACAGTTCTGAAATGATTTATCTTTGTCTCATTTTTTTACAGCACAGAAACCTGAAATTTTAAAAGGGCTGTGTAGACTTTTTATATCCACTGTATGTGTGTGTGTATATGTGTGTATATATATATATATATATATATATATATATATATATATATATATATATATATATATATATATATATATATATATAAATTTATTATCATTATTATTATATATTTTTTTGTGTGTGTATGGGGGGGACCATTTTCCTTCCTCAAGTGATTCTGTGTTACTTTCCAAGAAGGGCGTATTCATCTAAACTAATGGTATTACTTTGTTTGAAAGCACTGGCAGATTTAGATGCCGCCTTCCAAGTGTGCAGGTAGAAACTTCTGCAGTTAAAGCCCCCTCCCAGCTCAGGAAGATAACACAATAGTAAATTCCACAGCTGCATATTAACATATAAAAGTTACCTAGTAATAGACCTTGAAAAAGGGTTTGGTCAAAGTCCAACCTTTGCAGATCTTTGTATTATGCAAATTGATTCAGAGCACACCGAAAAACGATTGAAATCCAGTGTACTGCACTACTCCAAACGCATCGTTATTCGCCGCGTCTGGATGAACAAAAACCTCGATAGTCATTGCGCTTGCTAAAATCAATTTACATTGCTCCTTATGGGAGTTTGGTACTCGTCATTTTTACCACTCGTTGTGCATTCTAGAACCAATTAACGAGAACCAAGGGTCCAATGTATTGACCGTTTGTCTCATTACTGAAACCATTCGTTTCTGATCCCAAAACCTGGTAATTGGATCATTCCTGGTCAATATTCAATTTATTCTGGTTAATTGGCGTGACCTTGTTTGCTCCTTTTTTATTCAGAAATACATTCAACTCCTTTTGTACAATTGTCTATTGAACCTGCTGTCACAACCTCCTTTGGTAGCGAGTTCTACAATCTGACCCCGCTCTTACTGTGAAGAAACCCCTGTTGGCAATCACGGAGGTCAGCCGTTTCTTGTAGTTGGCCACCAATCTCAGCTCGTTACCTGTATAAAAGACACCTGGGAGACAGAAATCTTGCTGATTGATAGGGGATCAAATACTTAGTTCCCTCACTGACCTGCAAATCAATTAATAACTTTTGTGTTTGTTTTGTTGTTGTTCTGTCTCTAACAGTTAAAATACACCTACCATTAAAATTATAGACTGATCATTTCATTGTCAGTGGACAAACGTTCAAAATCAGCAGGGGATCAAATGCATTCCCCCCCCACTGTATATACTAGTCGTTTGCCCGTCATAAATGACGGGATAATATTTTGATTTATTTTTCCCCCTCCCTGTGTCTTTCTCTCTCCCCCGCCATCCCTGTGTCTTTCTCTCTCCTCCCCCCATCCCTGTGTCTTTCTCTCTCCTCCCCCCCATCCCTGTGTCTTTCTCTCTCCTCCCCCCCATCCCTGTGTCTTTCTCCCCCCATCCCTGTGTCTTTCTCCCCCCATCCCTGTGTCTTTCTCCCCCCATCCCTGTGTCTTTCTCCCCCATCCCTGTGTCTTTCTCTCTCCCCTCCCCCCCCCATCCCTGTGTCTTTCTCTCTCCCCTCCCCCCCCCCATCCCTGTGTCTTTCTCTCTCCCCTCCCCCCCCATCCCTGTGTCTTTCTCTCTCCCCCCCCCCCCCCATCCCTGTGTCTTTCTCTCTCTATCCCCCGCCCCCCATCCCCTGTGTCTCTTCTCCTCCCCCCTCCCAAAGCTGCTGAAGTATTCAAGACTTTAAATTAGGACTGCGCATGCCCGGCTTTGCCGCACATGCGTCGAATATACGTATTCACGTGCACGCATAAGTAGAACATGGAAGGGTTTTCATGGAGCGTTACACACTGTATGTAAACTATATTAATTATATATATATATATATATATATATATATATTCTATAAAACCTCCTGTAAATCATGGATTGTTGTTTACAATCGTGCAGGGGGTCCTGGCGCCTTTTCTCATTCATTCCTGGAGTGTGCTGCTTTGGCGCCCGTACGGCCGGGCGCTGTCTAATAATCTGGAGAGAAGCTTAGCAGCAGCAGATGCAGTAACAGGAAATTCTCGCACTGGATAAAGGTCACTCGAGGACAAGCACGAACAGCACGTTTACACCCCCAACAAATCAGCGTGTGAGAGCTGCACAAAGGGAGGCTTGGCTCTTTAAGAAGGAGCGGTGTCTGTGTACCGTGTTCATGCTCAGTACCGCTGTGCACTGCGACGTCATGTGATGGGAAATAAGAAATAAGAATAAATGAGGAATTTGCATCATCCTCATTTGTATAAAACTATAAGGCTGTAAATTATTACCTTTTTATATGCAATTATGCTGCTGTGGATTCTTCCATTTTGGAAATGTTGCAAGATAAATGTGCCAGCTAAAACTGTCAGTGCTTTGAGCAGGTCTAAGGGAAAGCTCATTAATGTATAAGGACACACCTTCATGAGAAAGTAGCAAAGTTAATCAAATCCAAAGAAAATGGAATTCTGCTGCAATGATTAATTACATGTAAAGATAAAAATGAGAAATTTGTGTTTGTCTATCAAGATTAATTGAGAAGACCATACCAATATTTTGTGACCACTGTGGACCTTTGATGTGCCATATTCTCAGTATGATCATTGAAGAACTAGACTAGGCAAAATGATTCTAGCATGGTTAATTAACTATTATATAGAACTATTTGGTATGGTAGCAGCCATATCTTTAGAAGATTATGGAGACGGATCTTAAAGAATATGATTATTAAGTGAAGCAACTCTGTGCTTATCTGCATTCAAAGCTCCCCACACCGCGGCATATATACATAGAACTATTTCGGAATTTAAGGCTGCATTTATATAGCATGAATATATATATTTTTTAGCAAGCCTTGTTTAACAGGGCATATTATAAAGATGGGGCGATAGGGTCATTTTAAAGGACCACTGTAGTTTGGGAAGTCTTCATGAACAAAGAATAGGGTTTGACAAATCCCAGGCGCCAGGGAGCCACGAGGCCACATCTTCTAATTTTTGCTGCTTGTTTCTGTAGGATTCATTGTTCGAGGGGTGTGTTCATGTGAATCTTATACTCTTTTCAGGAGTGTAAGGGGAGATTTGTTAACCCATTCGTTGGTTCAGCGAAGGCATTTTATATATCTCCCTTTTTCTGCTCCCCTCTTCTCTTTTTTTTTTTTTGTCTTGTTCTCCGGTCCTGAATGGACTTTACATTGCAAGCACCCTTTCAAAACTGTTCTATTTACTGCAGTAATACATCTCCTATTGTTCCCCTTTGGGCTAGAACTCCTTCTAGAATAGGCTAGAACACCTAATAAAATGTGTTGTCATTTCAGAACCTTTAAGGCCAGAAAACCCCACAAAGCTGTCGGTTAGGATTATGGGGGAAAATAATAGCCCTATTTGCAGAACTACA